>NW_026509384.1:0-14638 GCF_026875155.1 Cherax quadricarinatus
CCTTTGCTTTTTGTTTTTAAGAAAAAAAAAAGAAAGAAGAAAAGAAAAGAAAATAAAAATAAAAAAAAGAAAAAAAAAGGGGGGACCAGGGAGGGATAGTTCCCAGGAGGAATGAAAGGGCCAGAAATCTCCCTCCGTGCCCAAGAGGACCTCAGCACCACTAGTAGCGCAGATGCAGCATGGAACCCGTGCCATACCCTACCCTTCATGCCAGTAAACCAGCAATCCGGGATAGCAACCTCACATCTGCCGAGCTACCTCGGTGGACAAAAGAGAGAGAGGGCGGCCGGATATCCGCCACAAAGCATACCTCCTTCGGCCACCACCCCTGGAATCCGAAAGATGGCTTC
This sequence comes from Cherax quadricarinatus, assembly GCF_026875155.1. Lineage (NCBI taxonomy): Eukaryota > Metazoa > Arthropoda > Malacostraca > Decapoda > Parastacidae > Cherax > Cherax quadricarinatus. The sequence goes on from NW_026509384.1 coordinate 351, forward strand.
CAGAGATACACCCGTCGCCCGAAAGACACCCAAAGCTACTCCGGGATACCGGAGAGGGATCGGGACATCCCCAGGCAATCCAGATTCCACGGCAAACTACGCCACCGCCAAGAACCTCAACGGAATGGGATGGACCCCGGTGTCCTTTCCCCTACCTAGGAACTAGCGCGTCTGTGGGAGAAATCCCAAAGGCCAAAAAGAGGAAGGGCAAAAGGGAGGGGTGAGGAGGAGGAGGAGGAGGAGGAATGGAAAAAGGGGAGGATGGGATAGGGGAGGGGAGAATGGGGGGGTAATTAGGTTCGGTCTGAGGAAGAAGACCGACAGGGCTAATTCCTCAGACCAAGAGCCTCTTCACCACGCCAAGGAGCCCCCCTTGAAGAGTTTTTTTTTTTTTTTTTTTTTTTTTTTTTAAATTTCCGACCCTGAGAACAAGTTTAGGAGAGGGCCTGCCAACCCTGAAAGGGTTAAACCATCTATGATATTTTTTAAAAATTATATAATAAGCACAATGCATAACATATAAAGATGATAAATAGATCCCACAGTAGAATAAATAAACATGTATGAGATGTGGTAGCAGACGACTTGCACAAGTGATGCCATATTAGAAATGACGATAATAATAATCACCGAGTCTCATTAAATATCATATACAGTGGACCCCCGCATAGCGAACTTAATCCGTGCAAGAGGGCTGGTCGTTATGCGAAATGTTCGCTATGCGAATTAATTTTCCCCATAAGAAATAATGGAAATAAAATTAATCCGTGCAAGACACCCAAAAGTATGAAAAAAAAATTTTTTTACCACAAAAAAATGTTAATTTTAGTACACACAAACTGAAAAAGGCATGCACAATTACATGACACTTACTTTTATTGAAGATCTGGTGATGATTGATGGGATGGGAGGAGGGAGAGAGAGTGTTAGTGTTTAGAAGGGGAATCCCCTTCCATTAGGACTTGAGGTAGCAAGTCCTTTTCCGGGGTTACTTCCCTTCTTCTTTTAATGCCACTAGGACCAGCTTGAGAGTCACTGGACCTCTGTCGCACAACAAATCTGTCCATAGAGCTCTGTACCTCCCGTTCTTTACGATTTGTCTAAAATGGGCCACAACATTGTCATTGAAATAGTCACCAGCACGGCTTGCAACAGCTGTGTCAGGGTGATTTTCATCCATAAAGGTTTGCAGTTCAACCCACTGTGCACACATTTCCTTAATTTTTGAAGTAGGCACAATGGATTCCACAACTGGCATAGGCTTCTCAGGGTTAGCCCCAAACCCTTCAAAATCTTTCTTAATTTCCATACTAATTCTCACCCTTTTTACCACAGGGTTGGCACTAGAAGCTTTCTTGGGGCCCATGGTCACTTATTTTCCAGAAACAGCACCGAAAACACTGTAATAATACGAAATATTCCGAGTGTATGCTTGAATGTTACCGCGGAGGCTGGCTGGTAAACAATGGGACGGGCGGCACATGTGAGGCTGGCTGAGGCCGCACATTGGACGCGTCTCGGACGAAGGTCGCTGAGCGGGTTTTTGTCCACTATGCGGGCAAAATTTTAGCGAACAAAGCGTTCGCTATGCGGATTGTTCGCTATGCAAGGCGTTCGCTATGCGGGGGTCCACTGTATTACATTACTATACACACTTTCATCAATCCATCCATGATATTTTTTTCAAAATTACATAATAAACACGATACATAACATATAAAGATGATAAATACACCCCACAATAGAATAAATAAACATAAATATGAGATGTGGTAGCCAGACTTTTACGAGTGACGGCAAGAATAACACTTTTTCTAGTCCAACATCAGAGAAAATGTGATACTGGGGGTAAATGTAGAAAATTATTCCTTTCGTATGCAAGTTTATTCAAGTATACACAAATACAGTTACATAGATTATCATACATAACAGCATATGTGTAGAGAACCTAGGATAACCAAAAAAAGTTAGTGACTTATTTCCATTGCCTTCACTCAGAGTCATTTCTTTTAAAAATGGTATTACATGAGAATGGGAGTGTTCCTCTTCATTTATTCTACTGTATCAGTGTAGAGACAACTTGTACACAAACCAGACGTGTGCACTTTGTTTACAAAACTTGCGTTCGCCTGGTTTGTTTACAGAACTCTGTGCCTGTCCTCCCTCACGTACTCGTTCTCTCTCTCTCTCTCATTTATTCGTTTTATCTCGTTTACTCACCCTGACTCTACATTAAGACTACAAATATTTTAAGTAATGAGTGAATAATGTGTGTATTTTACTTTTTTATTGTTTTTTGATGCCTAGTTTTATTGCTAACTTAATATATGTTAGTGTAAACTTGTTATCTAGTATTTGTATGCATTTATAAAGGGGAAAAAAAAGGGTGTTCCACTTTATGGTGGTAGCTTAGAACCTAACCTGCCGTATAAGTGGGGCCCTACTGTATGTTGAAATGACAGTGCAGCTTGACAGTTTCTGCAGTGGTGCTGGGCATTTTTTCATGAGGTACCTGAGAGAGAGGCTTGTGTGACCAATACACAGACACGAGAGTGCAGTCTCAAACAACACAGCGGTGCTAAAACAATGGCCAGAAACCTACACAATGTCTGACAAAATAATTTTTTGTGACCCACTCAAATTAATGCTGTTGCCATCAGTTATGGAGTTGAGAGATCACTGAAAAAAATGAGTAAATACCCCAGTGGGAAACTGGGAGGTCATGAACAGCTAAGCCTGTTATGCACTAAGTCTGACACCACTACGGATGATGAAGTAGACGATGACTCAATGTACGTGATAGCAATGAGAATTGCATATAGCTTTGCTGTGAAAACACTGGCTGAGTCTAATAAGTGATCCTGGGGGAATTCGGAACCATCCGTATACATTGCAATAGCATGAGAATGGAAGAGATCAAGAGCAAGTGGGTCACCAAACAGAGTGAAAGGAACACATAAAAGACTTGTAAATAATTGTCAGCTGAAAGACTTGTAAATAATTGCCAGCTGACCTTTCTTTCAAACAACATACACTGGATCCCCGAGTTTCGGCAGCCTCGACTTTCGCGAAATTCGACCTTCGGCGAGTTTTTTTTTGGAAAAATTTGGCCTCGAGTTTCATGAAAAAACTCGTGTTACGGCGACTGTCTGGTACCCGTCTGCCCATCACCGTGCACACAAAGCCAGTCTCCCACGCCATTCACGCTCAGTGTGCCATTGTTTACCAACATGTGACCATCACCCCGCGGGTTCATACAATACATTTCATAATAATCCAGTGTTTTTTGTGCTTGCAACTGCTAAATAAGTCATCATAGACCCAAGGAAAGCTAGTGCAAGCCCTTTGGTAAATAAAGTGAGTGACAGGGATGTGGAAGAGTTGGTGGAGGACCACAGGGAAGAGCTAACCACTGATGAACTGCAAGAGCTTCAACTGGAACAGCATCAGACCACAGCCGAGGAACTTGCTTCAGAGGAGGAGGAGGAAGAGGGAGTGGATGAGGTGCCGTCTTCAGTGATTAAGGACATGTGTGGAATGTGGAATGAGTTGCAAAGTTAGGTTGGTCAGGGTGATACTTTTCAACAAGAAATAAGCCATATCTGCAACATGTACAATGACAGTGTTGTGTCCCACTTCAAGGAAATCTTAAAGGAACGCCAGAAAAAGACCTCTCTGGATAGATATTTGTGCGCCAGGGGTCCAGTGACTCAAGTTGTTCTCAGTGGCATTAAAAGAAGAAGGGAAGTAACCCCAGATAAGGACTTGCTATCTGAAGTCCTAATGGAAGGAGATTCTCCTTCTAAACAATAGTGTACACCTTCCTCCTATCACCTCCTCCCATCTTCCATCCACCCAGAAATCTTCAGTAAAGGTAAGTGTAATGTTATTATTATTTATTTTAAATGCATGCACTTGATTTCTGATTGTTTTCACTATGTAAATCTTTATTTAATTTGAAAAAATATATTTTTTAATATTTTTGGGTGTCTGGAACGGATTAATTTTATTTCCATTATTTCTTACGGGGGAAAATGGTTTCGAGTTTTGTGAATTTTGACCTTCGGCGGGCTCTCTGGAACGGATTAATCATGAAACTCGGGGGTCCACTGTATTAAGATAAAGATCACGACGGCCAGGAGGATGATGGGGTGGGTATTGAGAATTTCTAAACTTCAAATCGCTAGTGCTCCCTCATTTGGAATATTGCTCAGTGCTGACAGCCCAGTCAAAGCAGGAGAAATATCAGAGCTGGAACAAATACAGTTTGTCTATGGCACAGAGAGCCAGTGAAGCACTTAAATTACTGGGAAATCTTAGTCTTGAACATGTACTCACTGAAACAGAGGAGAGAGATACACGATAATATATACAGTAGGACCCCGCTTTTCAGCGTTTTGCCTTATGGCGTTCTGCTAATACAGCGGTCTCAAATTATGACCAAAACTTTCTATACGGCAAGCGGTCTTTCAAATATGGTGTGCACCACCCAGTTTGTTTACATTCTCCATGAGCACATCTCTCTATTTTGTAATAATAATCACTCTTGGGCATATTAAATGTCTAATTTTACGTCAATACAGTGGACCCCGGTTTATGATCAGCTCCCAATGCGACCAATTATGTAAGTGCGTTTGTATGTGTATGGTTGGGGGTCTGAAATGGACTAATCTAATTCACAATATTCCTTATGGGAACAAATTTGGTCAGTACTGGCACCTGAACATACTTCTGGAATGAAATATTGTAAACCGGGGGTCCACTGTATAGACATTTTCATTAATCTGATATTTTCTTCAAAATTATATGAGAAACACGTTACATAGCATATAAACATGCTGTTTATATGCTATGGAGGTGTGGTTGCCAGGCAGGGGGAAAATATTATGTCACTCCCCTTAACACACAACACTTTTGTTTACAATTCTCGGCATGAATTATTCATTACTTCTCCCTTTGTTTATGATGGCATCTAAAGGTAGTTGTTATAAACGATTAAACTCAGTGAACACGGTATGTCGATGGTAATGTGGCTCTAGGCCATATTAAATATTGTGTAGCTATGTAGGCAGGTGTAAGTATGTAGCCCAGGCAGACTACATGCCTACATTATTATTATAACTGATAATTATATGTATGTGTACCTGTACCTAAGTATGCCTTCACCCAGGGCGTCATTTCTTCTAAAAAATGGTGTTGCATGAGAATGGGTGTTTCTCTTTATTCTACTGTATCAACGTAGAGACAACTTGCACAATGTAAAGTGACGAAAACCAGACGTGTTCATCAGGTTTGTTTACATTATGTGTGGGTGGGGAGGGCTGCCCTTCCTGGCTACCCTGACTTCATACAAATAAAACTCACCTCTCACCCTACATTAACCCTTTGACTGTTTCAGGCCCCTCTCTGAAACTGTCATTCTATGTCGCTCAATTTTTGAAAAAAAAAAATTATTTTTTCTTATGAAATGATAGAGAATCTTTTCCCGATGGTAATGACACCAAAAGTTCGAAATTTGGTCGAAAACTCGTGGAATTATGCTCCCGCGAAGTTAGCGGTCTCGGCGACATATGCATATCGGCGATTTCGCCGACTTTGAGCCCTATTTTCCGCCAATTCCATTGTTCCAGTTGACCAAACTCATAGCTATTTCTTTAGAACTCCATTTTATCTATCAGCTGAGTACAAGAAACCTCCCATTTACTAATTTGGACGACCCAATATGGTGGTCAGAAATTGGCAATTTGGCCAATTTCACGCAAAATAAAAAAGATGCCAATTTCAAAATAGGGTCCAGAATAAACAAGGTAGACATTCGTGGCACTAAATAACATATGCTCTGTTCATTAGTCACATCTCTAGGCCCTCTTATATTATTATTGCTTTCTATTTTGATTTTTTATTCATACAAAAAAATACAAAATTTACTGTTATGCAGACGACTGCATTATTGTAAAAATGGTATAAATAATATCAGTGCACTAGTGAAAGAATATTAGACTCCCCAGTTGACGTGTACTGGACGTGTGGTGTGATTTATTTACTCTTGAACATTGGTAAAAATCGAACATTTCCGCTACTTTGAGCTCAGTTTCAAGGTCGTTTTCATCGTAAAAGTAATGAAAATCATCTCTATTTCTGTAATATGTTTTCCATTTTATCACCTAAGACCATGAAAACGCGAATACAGCGATAAATACTATACGAAAATACACCTCAAAGTTGGCGTTTTATTCCAAAAAAACGATCAGAGTTTTTTTTTTCTCATTACGCAATGTGTGCTGCAGGATTTTTTTTATGTGGTGCACACTGACCCATTCTCTCACATGTGGGCCTACCAGCTTTCTCCCACTTGATTTGAAGCCACTAGAATTATTGAGTATATATACGTCAGAAACATTGGCTCGTAAGACGTATTTATACGTCGAAAACAGTCAAAGGGTTAAGAGTACAAATATTTTAAGGTAATTAATGAATGTAAGGTAATTAATAAATGTACTGTACTGTATATGTATTTTATCGCTCTGGGGAGCTTTAACCCGTAAACGGTCCAAACGTACATATACGTTTTTACCGCTAGTGCCCCAAACATATATATACGTTCTATTTTTCCTGCCTTCAAATTTGGCACGATTGGCCTGAGATGCCTTGTCAGCATAGAATGGGTTCTAACACTCAGTGTGTGTGGTATTAAAAAAGTCTGGGACCATTTAGTACCTTGTGGGAGCACCAGTTCAAATGAGCGCCAACTAGAGCAAACAGCGCAGCAAACACCTGGGATTCACTGATGTCATGTAGTATTAACACTCCTATTTTAAGAGGAAAGTGATTTTGACTCTGAGTTTAGTGGCTTTGAGGTGGATGTGGCCACAAGTGGTCGAGAAAATATAAAAAAAAACTCGATAATAACCCATGTGCAATATTTGTGCAACACCCTTTCAGAATGTCTTGTAACCTATGCCCTAAGTAAAGAGAAACAATTCTGGCTGGCTGCCTGACTGGGTGATTGGCTGGCTAGCTGGCTGGCCAGCTGCGTGGCAGCCAGCTGCTGGCGGCCTGGCTCTATCTCCATTTAGAACTATCCTGGGAGCCTCTGGCCTCTACTAAGTCCTTTCTTATCTCTAACAACATTCTGTCCCCCACCCAATTTTCAATACAAGAAAAAACTCTGTAATTACTAAGGTACTCAAACCAAATCCAGACAAAGTACTTATCCACTAGATGTGAAAATTATCACAAATCCCTGGGCCCCTCCCAACGAGGTAGACAGTCCACTCACAACTACCCAATTTCCAAACCAAATTCATGTCCTAATCTATCTTATCTAATTTATCCACTGGGCCCCTTGGAAGCATCTCAAACCTTATATATCCCCATTTTAATACCTATCTTCCACTTATACACTCGATCAGTCCCTGCTTCTTTCTTAACAAGTGAATGTAACTTAAGAGTCTTCAATCTTTCTTCATAAGGAAGATTTCTGTCAGTATTAATTTAGTCATTCCTACGCTGAATGTTTTCTAACGAATTTTATGTCCATTTGTAATACGGAGACCAGACTGAGCTGCATAATCAGGTGAGCCTTACTAATGATGTATAAGCTGCAGTATGACCTCTGGACTTCTGTTGCTTACACTTCTTGATATAAATCCCAGTAATCTATTTGCCTTATTACGTACGCTTAGGCATTGCTGTCTTGGTTTAAGGTTGCTGCTCACCATAACCCCCAAGTCCTTTTCGTAATCTGTATGGCTAAGTTCTACATCATTTAATTTATAAGTACTAGGGTTATGGGCACTCCCAAGCTTCAGAACCTTGCATTTATCTACATTGAACTGCATCTGCATCTGTATCTCTGTCTCTATCTATCTCTATCTGTCTATCTCTGTCTCACAGGTACGTATAAATACAAGAATACAGTGTAAATTACCTAGGATAACTCAAAAAATCCAGACAAAGTGCTATACTCTGCTTGAAGATGTGAGTAAATGTGATGACGATGCAGTCTTGTGGCTCTCTCTGAGACAGAGAGCTAGACAGATAGACAGACAAATACTGACATGTTTGTGTACCAGCGAAAACAAAGCAGGCCCTAATCTTTTCTTATCAAGTCTTATCACTGCACCCTTGCGAATGCTCATCAAACGTCAGCTCTTATCAAATGTTATCTCTTCTTATCACGTCACTGTCAGGGGTGGACTTTGTTTTTCATGCTTCAAGGGAACTTATTATTATTACTTATTCTTCTCCTCCTCCTCCTCCTTTTCCTCTTCCTCATTATTATTATATACTTCCACATATCCAAAACATCACTGGGACCTATAAATACTTTGTATATATTCAAAGACAATAGTAAATGACCAAGGCACGTGTAAATTTCCACCTGTCAATGTGTTTGTGACAATGTGAGTACAATTTCAGTACCTAACACTAGTGTTAGAACAAAGATTAGTTATGAAATGACAAGAACTACTATAAATTGTAATTATCAGAACATAAAAATTATATGAAATATGAAAAATGGAAAAAAGATATATTGGCAATATTTCTGCAAGCGGCAGTGCTCCACGTTGCTGCCAGGTGATCTCCAAGTGCCAACTTTGTGGCCTCATATCTTGGTAAGTACTGATCCTATTTTTTTTGTTTCATCCTATAACACTTAGAAAAATGTGCTCTTTTTTCAATAAAAAATTATTTTTTTATTTTTCAAAATATTAGGTGCACTGGGGTAGTGAACGTATATATACGTTTGGACCGTTTACGAGTTAAACATCGTAGTATATTACGTGTGGGTGGGGAGGGCTGCCCTGGCTGGCTACCATACTTCCCAAACCTGACTTTCTACAAATAAAACTCACCTCTCACCCTACATTAAGACTACAAATATTTTAAGGTAATTAATGAATGTACTGTATATGTATTTTATCGCTCTTGGGAGCTTTAATTAAATGTAGTATATTACGTGTGGGTGGGTTGGGCTGACCTGGCTGGCTACCATACCTCCCAGACCTGACTTCCTACAAATTAAACTCGCCTCTCAACCTACATTAAGACTACAAATATTTAATGTAAGTAATGGGTGTACTGTGTGTGTATTTTACTTTTTATTGTTTTTAATGCCTAGTTCTATTGCTAACGTAATATATGTTAGTGCAAACTTGTTACCTGGCACTTACATGCATTTACAAGTGGAAAAAATGGCGTTCTGCTTTCCGGCGATGTCTGCTTTCCAGCAGTAGCCTGGAACCTAACCTGCCATATAAATAGGGCCCTACTATACCTGGAAAGTACTCAAGGGCCTGGTCTCGAATCTGCACACTTCCATAACATACTGAAGTGAGAGATATGAGGGAAGTGAGGCACAGGGGTGTGGTGGACACAATTAGGGAACACTGTATCAACATTTGTGGCCCGACTATTCAACAACTTACCAGAAGATATCAGAAACATGGCTGGAACAAGTGTATTACACTCGCCATCCGGCTTACAACCTGTGCGACATATGACCACTCGACTTACGACTGTGTCTGGCAGCAGGGCTGCCAGATGCACAGTCAGATGCAGCAGTATAATGTGATCCTTTATTGACAATGTTTCACCCACACAAGTAGAGGTAGTAGTAGTTATACATATGGAAAAGTCAGCTGGTACATGAGAAAGAAAGGTTACAAAAGCTATGGCTTGGGTAGCATAAAAAATAGGTTGGGTAAATGTACATGGATGGATGGATTTGAGAAGGTGTGTTTCAGTGTCCCTTTTCTATTACATAAGAACATAAAAAAGGAGGAACACTGGAGCAGGCCTGTTGGCCCAAACTGGGTGTCCTTTATTTAGTAGCAGTTATGTGATGGCAGGGTTTACTGTTCTCAGGAGGATTCTTGCTAAGACTTCAGAGATGACAATGCTGCCTTTGTTTTGTTTGTGTTAGAAACGGTGATTAAAGCTGAAGAAGTGTGCGAGATCATTTTTATTTGTAGGTTTCCGGTAAACTTGAAATCTTAGACTATCTTTGTGAATGTGGACATCTAGAAAAGGTAGCTCGTCGTTGTACTCTTCTTCAGCATTAATCGCTGTTTCTAACACAAAATGAAGGCAACTTCATCATCCCTAAAGTCTTAGCGAGAAGCCTCCTGAAAACAGTAAACCCTACCATCACATAATTGCTTTGTCAGGTCGGGTGGCTGACTGGTTGTCTTTATCTCCGTCTGTATCTATCTCTGTACCTCTATCTGTCTGTATCTCTGCATGTCTTTGTCTATCTCTATCTCTCACAGATATACACAAATAATTATAGTGTAAATTACCTAGGATAACCCAAAAAATCCAGACAAAGTGCTATATTGTGCTTGTAGATGTAAGGCATAATAAGCATGACTGGTAAGTAATACGCATTTTCACTTGTTCAGGAATCAGACGTGACGACTCTGCAACGTGTGGAATATATGTTGGTTCCGAGAGAGAAAGCGAGACAGGCAGACAGAAGAAGACAGACATATAGGCAGAGACAAAGAGACAGAGCTAGACAGACAGACACACAAACAGATAGATGAACAGACATGTTTATATGTAACAGTGAAAATCAACAAACCCAAGGCAGTGCATGATCATCAATTGTCATTCAAGCGTATCTAAAACAGTGCTGGGACCTAAAATGCTTTGTGGATACCACCGATCATAAGGCTTATTATCCCTTCTTTCATCACTTATGAGAGAAAACGGATCTAGCACGAGGGCAAACTGTAATATTATTATTATAATCAAAAAGAAGCGCTAAGCCACAAGGGCTATACAGCGCTGCAGGGTAGGGAATGAAGCGAGGGTATTGGATGGCAGAAGGGAGGAGGGATGATCAGTAGGTTACAGAAAACAGCGGGGCAGGTGATAGTATGGGGGTAGAGGGTAGCAAGAGATTGAAGTAGAAAGGTCTGAAGGTATCAGAATTTGTGAAGTCAGTTAGTTGTTGTCAAAAAGTCAATGAGAGAGTCTGGATGAAAGGTGGGACCATCAGCGAGAAGGGAAGGTAAAGAGAGAGCAGCAGAGCGAAGACAACGACGGAGGTAAATTCTGCGTGCTCGTTGATAAAGTGGGCAGTCCAACAGAATGTGGCTGACTGATAATGGAGCTTGGCAATTCTCACAGAGAGGAGCAGGGCGCCTCTCCATGAGTAAGACGAGTATGGCCAATGCGAAGATGGGAGAGAGTAGTCTCCCAACCTCGACACTGGTGATAAGAAGACGGCCAGTAACCTATACTTGGTTTAATAGATTGAAGTGTGTTGTCGAGCATAGTAGACCAACGTTGTTGCCAACGGGTGTGAAGGTGGGAAGATATTGCAGCAAAATAGTCCGTAAATGGAATACCTCTATATGAAACTGGTAGGTCATGTACTGCTGACCGCGCAGCAGTGTCTGCTGTTCATTGCCCTGTACGTCACATGACCAGGGACCCAACAAAATACAATATCTTTATGCTTGGTAAAGATGCGGCGTAGCCTAAGTTGGATACGGAGGACTAAGGGTTGAGGTGTATCAAATTTCTGTATAGCCTGTAAAGCACTAAGGGAGTCTGAGACAACCACAAATGATGACACAGGCATAGATGCAATACGGATAAGTGCTGTAAGGATGGCATACAATTCAGCAGTAAAAATGCTAGCCGAAGATAGTAAATGCCCTCGTACGATGTTGTCCGGAAACACTGCTGCGAATCCTATGCCGTCAGAAGACTTAGAGCCATCTGTGTACACAGCAATGGCATGAGAATGAGAGTGAAAGTGGTCAAGAAAGAGAGAGCGGGAAGCAACCGTAGACAGTTGGGCTTTCGAGCAAGGGAGAGAGAAAGAACAGACTCGAACAGCTGGAACTTCCCAGGGGGGTAGGTTAAAGTGAGATGCTACATGAACATAGAAAGGTGGTAATTGAAGAGAAGACAAGAGCAAATGAAGGCGAAGAGAGAAGGGATGGAGTAAACAGGGGCGGCGAACAAATAAAGAATGTCTACTAATATCAGTGACCATTCTATAAATGGAAGGATTGCGGAGATCATGAGAGCGTACATAGTAGCAAAGGCAATGGGCATCACGGCGATCGGATAAGGATGGAACGTTCGCTTCTGCATAGAGGCTCTCGACAGGGGAAGAGCGAAAAGCACCAAGGCATAAATGTAATCCTTGGTGATGAATGGGGTTAAGGCTAGAGAGAGTAGCAGGAGATGCCGCTGAATAGATCTGGTCACCATAATCAAGTTTTGATAAAATGAGGGTGGAATGTAGGCGAAGGAGGGTTCGACGATCAGCCCCCCTGAAAGATGAGCAAGGGTTTTAAGAAGTTTCAGCCGGCTGTGACAAGTTGCCTTCAGAGAGGTAATGTGAGGTTTCCAGGATAACCTACGATCAAAGAGGAGGCCCAGAAACTTGACTGTATCACGTTCAGGGATACGGGAGCCATAGAGGTACAAAGGATGATCGGAGATGACAGAGTGTCTAGTGAAAGTAATTTGGTGGGTTTTAGTGCTGGAAAATTTAAACCCATGTGTGGTGGCCCAATTGGAAACACGGTCGACTGCATGCTGGAGAGAAGCTGTAATGAGGTGACAGTCAGCACCTGCACAGGCAATAGCGAAGTCATCAACATAGAATGATGACCAAATATTTGATGGAAGGGCTAGAGGCCAAATCATATAATAGCAAGGAGAAAAAGTGTTGTGCTCAGAACACATCCCTGGGGGACACCTTCAGCTTGGATAAAGTCCGGGGAGAGCACATTATTAACCCGAACACGGAAATGCCTGTCAGTTAAAAAGTTCCTAAGGAAGGATGGTAGATTGCCTCGAAGGCCTAAGGAGTGGGCTTGGGCTAAAATATTATACCTCCAAGTTGTGTCATATGCCTTCTCAAGGTCAAAAAATATGGCAATAACTGAGTGGTTATTCGCAAAGGCATTACGAACATACGTATCCAAGCGTAGTAAGGGGTCTATGGTAGAACGTCCCTTACGAAAGCCATATTGACGAGTGGAGAGACTGTTGTGTGTCTCTAAATACCACACTAAACGTCTATTTACTAGGCGTTCATCACTTTGCAAACTGCACTGGTAAGAGCAATGGGACAATAGTGGAAGGCTTCATGTCCCGTAGTGCCTGGTTTGCGGAAAGGGAGAACAATGGCGGATTTCCACAGCTGTGGAAGAACTCCTTGTGACCAAATAAGATTGTAAAGGCATAATAGGACTGCAAGGGCTGACTGATGTAAATGTTGTAGCATACGAATATGAATGTCGTCAGGCCCAGCTGCCGATGATCGGCAAGCTGAGACTGTTGCCTCCAGTTCTTGAAGTGTAAAAGGCACATTATACTGTTCTTCTCCGAGAGAAGAAAAGTCCAAGGGTGCTAACTCTCTGGCAGACTTTGAGGAAAGAAATGAGGGGCACAGATGGAGTCCCTGAGAAATACGGACCAGATGATTGCCAATTTCATTGGCAACATCTATTATTATTATTATAATCAAAAAGAAGCGCTAAGCCACAAGGACTATACAGCTTGGCAACATCTAGTGGGTTCGCTATATCAACACCGGCAACCCACAGAACAGGAGCCGGGTCAGGAGAATATTTACCACTCAGTCTTCGTACTTTTTTCCAGACTGCACTCATAGAGGAAGCAGAGGTGATGGTGGAGACATAATCTCGCCAGCAAGTGCGTTTAGCGTCACGGATGACATGACGAGCGATCGCACGCTTCTGCTTAAAATCAAGAAGTCTCTCTCTGGTTCTATTGTACCAGTACCTGCCCCATGCAGCGTGTTTCGAACGTACTGCACGAGCACAAGCAGGAGACTACCAAGGCACGCATTTCTGAGAATGCCTGCCCGAAGTTTGGGGTATACAATTAGAAGCTGCGGTTAAAACGGAGGACGAGAAGAGGTGTAAAAGCTCATCGATGGAGGACGAAGAAGGAACCTCTCTAAAAACAGTTAGGTGTGAGTAAAGGTTCCAATTTGCCTGATCAAATTGCCAGCGTGGTTGCGAAGAGGTGGTGAATATGAAGGGGAAGTAAGAATGATTGGGAAATGATCGCTGTCATGTAAGTCCAGGAGAGCAGACCAAGTGAAGTCTAATGCAGCGGAGGAAGAGCAGACTGAGAGATCGATGCAAGAGAGAGTGTGAGTCCGAGGGTCAAAATGGGTGTGAGTACCTGTATTTAAAACATGGAGGGGGTGGGTGGCAAGAAAAGCCTCTAACTGAATGCCACGGGGAAACACAGTGAGACCCCCTCAGAGGAAATGGGGGCAT
>NW_026509385.1:0-14821 GCF_026875155.1 Cherax quadricarinatus
GCGGCATTCAGGATTTAGGTGTTCTTTATGAATATGATTATAACTACAATGATGTGTATATTAATCCTTTATATTTTTTCGGATGTGTATACTCTGATCTGCATACTGAGCTGGATGAGAGTTTCTCATTAAAATCGTGATAAACACTAACAAATGTATGACAGTATCTCTCACCCTCAGTCTGGATGCCATTTTTTATAAATATAAATAATATATAATATATATAATAATATATATATAAAACAAACACTGATCTCTGCTGAAGAACTCGAACCTAGAACCTTGGGAAAAGGGTACGCGGCTTTACCAATCACCCCCCGGACCAATACCTTGGGCAAATATATATAAAAATATATATATATTAAAATAAATATATAATATATATATATAAAAATTAAAATTATAATATATATATATAAATATATATAAAAATATATAATTTAAATTTTGCCGAATAGCAAAACTGTTCAATTAGCAAGAACCATTTAAAATTAAGTCCTTCTGAAATTTCTCTTATACGTTTAAAGTATTTTTTTTTTCTTTAATTTTAAATTTAAAAAAATTTTAATTTTGCACCAAAAGAATCTTAGAAAATTTTCCCTTAACCTATTATAACAAGAACAATTTTTTTTTAGCCTAACCCAACAAAATATATTTTAAATCGTTTACAAAAAATTTAGTACTAAACAAACAAAACCAAATACATTTTTTTTTTAGGTTCAGAATATTTTGGCGAAATTATTGCATACACAAATTTTCACTTTCCTAAAAGCCAAGAAAAGCGTTGCTATTTAACCAAGATCGCAATTTCTGCCATTCGGCACGACTATATATATATATATATATAATATATATAATATTCGGCCGAATGGGCAAACTTGCGATCTTGGTTTAAATACAACTTCATCTCCATTAGGACAAGTGAAAATTTTGTTCAAAAATTTTCGCCAAAATCTTCTAAACCTAACGAAAAAAAATATATTTATTGTGTTTTTTTATATTAAATATTGAAACAAATCAAAATAATATAGTTGGGTTAGGCTAAAATAAATTTGTTCTTGTTAAAAAAAGGGTTTAGGTAATTTTTCTAAGATTCTTTTGGTAAAAAATTTAAAAATTTTTTTACATTAACATTAATTAAAAAAAATATTTTTTAAACGTTAAGAAAAATTTTTAGAAAGGACTTTAATTTTAAATGATTCTTGCAATTGACCATTTTACATTTTGGGCACGACATATATATATATATAATAATAAAATTATATATATATATAAATATATATATATATTATAATATATATATATTTCACTTTCTTTAATTTTCGCATAAATATATATAATATATATATAATATTATATATATATAATATATATATATAATATATATATATATATATTATAAAATATAATTTGTTTTACATGATGGTAGATTGCTGTGTCTTTTGTCTGTCCATAAATATGCAAGATTACACTAATTTTTTTCACTTCTACTTACACTTGGGCCCCACAAAACATACATGACAAGCATATATATACACACCCCTCTGGGTTTTTTTCTTTTTCTTTCTATTCTTGTTTTTGTTTATTTTTTCCCCTTATCTCCATGGGGGAATGGCTTCTCCCCTGTAACCTGCGTGTCGTAAGAGGCGATAAAATGCCGAGCAAGGGCAGTAACCCCCTTTTCCCCGAAATATTACAAATTTAAAAAGGGGAAACTTCAGTTTTTTTTTTTGGGGCCCCCCCATCAGGGGATACGGCTGGTACGTTGAAAAAAAGGAAAAATATATATGTATTTATAATATATATTAATATAAAATAAAATATATAATATATTTAATAAATAATTTATAAATTTATTAACGAAATCAAAAAAAAGTGAACAGGATGAAAACAACCACGGGGGGGTAAAAGATAGCACTAGGCCTTTTGTGTTGCAATCAACACATCACAGGGGCTTTTCAAAATTGAGAAAGGGGAGAATGTCCAAGTAAATACTTCCCAAAAACGTCTTCTGTGGAGTGATGTAAGTTGGGGAGAGAAGGAACAGGAATGCCCCCCCAGGCACACCAGCGCCCACAACCAGAAGAATGAATATTATAGCATTAGAAAAATCCCACAAGCATTCTTATTGCAATAGCCTAAACGATGTTAACGTGGGAATAATAAAAAATTTCGGCCACACCTCGCTATGATATTAGTAGTGTCTGGCAATGATGGGGTAGCCACCCACGGGACAGCTAAAAAAAAACTTATTATAGACCAGAACCAAGGGTAACACCTTAGTCCAAGAATGTGATGGTCCTCCCATGCAACGAGAATTTATGTCCTGCCGAATGTTCTTAGATTCAATATACAAGTAGTATTAAAAAATTCACGGACTGTTAAAAGCATTCTGATAAAGAATTCACGCCAGCAACATGCTGGGTGTGTCTATGGAGTTGGTTACAATGGTTGCAGTTTCTCCTATTTGGGACAAATGGGAAAACTATTAGAGGTGAGAATTTCCCAACATTGTTACTCGATACATATAGCACAGGAGTCGAACCCGATATTCAAACATATTAGGGCTTGTAATAACCAGACAAATTCGTAGGAAGCAAGAGTCATCTTTCGTTTTTTCCTCTTGGCTTGAAAGAAATATATATAATCGGCAATTATTAAGCATGATATGCATGCTTAATACAATATCAGTGACGGATTGTTCAAATTAGACTGTCTTAAATTTAGTGCCACAGCGAGGAATTAGGGTATATTTTTTCTGCAGTTTCTGAAGTTTGAACCAAAGTTTGCCTCAGAATTATGTGGGTTGAATAACTGTGGCCGTCTTCCTTGTTATTACAGATGCCTCCCTTTTTAAGTGAGTATATTTTAATGAGCCCAGTTTCTTGTACATAAGACCCCCTTTAATTGTTACCGTTTTCTCGTTCCACCCCCTTTAAATGGACACACTGTCCCGTGGGTGGCTACCCCATAATTGCCAGATACTTGTATATTACTGACAGTATATTTATGTATGTAAAGTTATTAATATCATAGCGAGGTGTGGCCGAATTTTTCATCATTGCCACGTTAATTTAGCTTAGGTTATTGCAATAACAATGATTTTCTTAATGCTGTAGTATTCATTCTCACGGCTGCATGCACTTGTGTGCCTGGGGGCACTTCCTGTGTCCTCTCTCCTCCCTCAGTCACTCAAGTCAAAAAACCCCTTTGGGAACGCTTTTGCTTCGATATCCCCTCTTTTCTCAATTTTGCAAGCTCTGATGTTTGATTCAACACAAAAAGGTCTAAGGCTATCATTCTACTCCCCCGGGGTTTATTATACATATGACATGCTGAATTGTAAAACTTGCGATTTTGGTTTTAAATACAACGCCACCCCATATAAACAAGCAAAAATTTGTGTTGCGTTTAACTTGAAAAAATCATTCTACCAACGACAAAAATATATTACACTCTGTTTATTTGGGAAATAATTTATTGTAAACGTATCTAAAATAATTAATTGGTTTAGGCTAAAATAAATTGCGCTTGTTAAATAAGGTTATAATATTCTAAATTTTTTTGGTGCAAAATTTTAAATTTTTGCATTAACATTAATGAAAAAATGTATCTTTAAACGTAAAAGAAAATTTTTAGAAAAAGACCAATTTTGAATGAGTTCTTGCTTTACCCCGTTTTCCATTAGGCAAAAAATAAAATATATATATATTTTTATATATATAATATAATATATATATTATTTTATATATAAAATTATATAACCATAATATAATATATATGATATATACCCTATAAATTTTTATATTATTATAATATATATATATATTATTATAAATTTATATTTTATATATATATATATATTTAAAATATATATATATAAATATATATATCGTGCCAATAGTAAAACGGTCAATTACAAGAATCATTTAAAATTAAGTCCCTTTTTAAAATTTTCTTAACGTTAAAGAATATTTTTTTCATTAGTTAATGTAAAAAAATTTTTTTTCACCAAAAAAATCTTTGAAAAAATTTCCTAACCTTATTATAACAAGAATTTATTTTTGCCTAACCCAACAAATTAATTTTTAAAAACGACATAATTTAGTACAAACAAAAACCAAACAAAAACGATTTTTTTTCGTTAGGTTCGAATGATTTTGGCAAATTATGCCCTACCAAGTTTTCACTTTCCCAATGGCAAAATGAGCGTTTCTATTTAAGCCCAAAATCGCAAGTTCTGCCTATTTGGCACACAATTTAAAAATATAATAATATATTTATATATATATATATATATATATATATAAATATATAAATATATATATATATATATATATATATATATATATATATATATTATATATATATATATGCAGTATTGTTATTGATCAATACCACTCGTTCGTGTCGGGTCACAATAATATAAAATACTGCTCGTTGTAATAGTACACTAAACAGGGACTAGAATAAAATTAGCCTAGAGTCATCGCCCACCACACCTTGGGTAGGGAGTACAACATCTAGTTCCGCTGGATACGCTACTCTTAAGGATCGTATGGTTCAGTGTATTAGGGCGTCATGTGTTTTCGCCCACCATGAGGGAGGCCAAAGCAGAATAAGTTCGAGTCCTTGGCTAGTGCAGTGTTGTTATTGGCCAATTCCACTCGTTCGTGGTCCAAATATATATATATATAAATATATATATATATATATATATATATATATATATATATATATATATATATATATATATATATATATATATATATATATATTATTTTTAATGAAACTTGATTTGGTTAGATTTTTGTCAACTGTGTACTTAATTAAGTTTCCTCGGCGTTTTGAAAGTCAGTTGGGTGAATAAAATCTCTTACGTGAATACACAGAGCTTTAGACCCCTGTCCAGTTTTAATACTATATTTATGTTGTTGTGATCTTAGTTCAAGGCTTTTTGTAGTTTGACCATAACAAACTTTATGCAATTTTGTTAATGCATCTATGAACAAGCGGTTTTAAGCAAATAACAATACTACGACTAACCAGGAATCGACCCCCCGATACTTTATCACGCTTAGAGAGAGGCCCACCAAAATTTCGAGACGCATTAGTCCACTGGGCCATCAATGCTCAAATTTCAGGTGTCCAGTACCACTAGACATGTTACTCCTGATGCGAACACATTCGCCACGTATGTGTTCACATCAGGAGTGACATGTCCAGTGTTACCGGGCACCTGATGTTAGAACACTGATGGCTGAGTGGACTAGGGTGTCTCAGAGTTTTGGTGGGCGTCTCGCGGGGCGTGCTGCGGTATAGGCTGCTCGGTAAATATATCTCAGTTTATGTGCTTTGATATGTTTAACAGTCAGTTTAAGTACAGTAAAGAAGCTCTCACTGAACTAAATGTGAAGCTTTATTTTAGTAAATATATACACTGATTACTATATATCAGTTTAATAGTGTATACGTAGCTATTGTCATTTCTTTTATTTTACTACTATTATTTCGTTATTATTATTATTATTTTTATTATTATTATTATTATTATTATTATTATTATTATTATTATTATTATTATTATTAGTATTAGTAGTAGTAGTAGTAGTAGTAGTAGTAGTAGTAGTGCTAATACATTTTATTAATTATATCACTAATGTTAATGTATTCAGGGAAAGAAGTAAACTCTTGGATGTCATAGACAGATGAGAGATTCAGTCATGTTTGACCCTGGGAAGGGAGAAACAGCTCATTTTTTTTTTCTTTTTCAAAATCCCTTCACTGGAAACAAGGCATCCCACTTATGAATGGTATATATGCAAGGTATGAGGACCTGTATGGTGTACTGCACTCTCCTCTATGAGGAACAATGCAAATTACTCCTCCATGAGGAACTTAGCTATTCACTCCTAATCGAGTAATTTAGTAAACTAACTTAACTGTTTACTATCTCATCAGATGTAGTTTTTGTTATGTGACAGATGACTGCTTCTGCTCGCATTTATTATTACAGAGCTTCATGGATGTGTATGGCATAGATCATCCTGTATGTATATTAAAGTGCCAACTAAATATCTTGTGCTATTTCACAAGATAATCATACCTGGTTAGTGTATTTAATCAATTTATCAATCATATTTGTAAATGTAATAATTGTATTTTTATATATGAATAAAGCATTTATTGTATGAGTATGCTTATTGCTAAACCTAAAATTCTGATGACGTACTTAATATACAAATAATCTTCTGGACGATGCAGCAGTAAGGATTTGTCATCACCAAGTATGGTAAAGGTTCGAACCTCCGTTCATGTGGATTATTCCATATATAAATATTGTTACACGAACGGATAAATCGCGCACGAATTTCTAGAGCATATAGAGCGGTAAGTTGAGGTGAGGTGAAGTATAACTCAGGTAATATCGGTAGGGTAATATTGGTTCCTGAACGGCTATTCTAATTAAAGTACAAGTTCAAGATACCCTTTCTCATTGTGTCGTTCTTCGACAAAGTTCGCTATTCCATCTAGTCAAGTAATTGTAGGAATTTTGGTGGACTATGCAATCGTTGATTAGGTTGTTCATCCTGCTGTTATGTTGGTGTTCTGAAATACATTCTTGGAAGTCCCTTAGTCTCACCCGCATAGATTTGGTCACAGTTGTTACAAGAAAGAGTGTATGCCACTACAGTAACTGCATTATGTATATAGGATTTATACCTGGTGAGGGCCTTGATGGTAGTTCAGTTAGTCATGTCTATGTTGAGTCTGCTGTTATTGAAAATTTTTGAGATGTGTTTGGCAACTGAGTTGTTTTGAAGGTGCAAACAGTTGTTTTGGTGGGGAAAGGCATTATATAGCTAATTTAACCAGGAATGACATCCGCGGACTGATGAAATGACAAGTGTAGTGAAGTTGGTGAAGATATGATCAATAAAAGAGCAGCCTTCTCGAAGAAGTTAAGTACCGCAGATGTAATGAGTTTTGAAGAGATGTTTGAGAACATAGTATTTGTCTTCAGTGGACGTGGGGTACATCATGTTATTTTTAGTGTTACGAGAGACCTTGAAATAACGATAATGGTCAACTTAGAATATATGAGAAAGGGAGCATGCCGTTTGATGCCTTTTCAGGTGTAAATTTTATGCTGGGTTAAACTTGTATACATTTACTTCAGAAATCAGTCATACGAAATCTTCTATGTGGAACAATGATAAAGTAATAATGATAGAATTACCAACACAATGTTAGGTAAACAGACACAGATACAACTAATGTGACATTTTTGTTAAGGCAACGTTTCACGCTTCGTCTAGCCGTTACAAACATTTCTAGAACACAGATGGTGTATATATAGTGGTGGTAGTAGTTGCAGTATTATTAGTGGTAAGAGTGGAGTTCACTCTAGGTTGCTAGGGTTTGTTGTCTTGAGTAGAATTCTAGCTAATACTTCCGCAATGACGAACCTACTTTTATTTCGTTGAGTAGCGTCTGAGGTGGAGTTTAAAGATGACTCAAGGCATTTACACCTGTAAACTTCCGCAGGTGTAAGTGCATTTTGTTATCGTTAATCGCTATTTCGAATAAAATAAAGGTAGCTTAGTCATTTCGGAAGCATTAGTCAGAATTCTCCTCAAAACAATAAACACTGCCATCACATAACAACTTAGTATTACCTTCATTCATAATAGTACTACTGTAACTACTATACCACTACTACTACTACTACTACTACTACTACTACTACTACTACTACTACTACAACTACTACTACTACTACTACTACTACTACTACTACTACTACTACTACCACCGCCACCTTTCTTCCACCTCATGTTGTACCTATATACATAAACTGTCAGTGTCCTTGTAATGTTTGCAAACGTTTGACAGACTTCCTCACTGGATTTCGCTATAATGACGACATTCTCATTTATGTCTGTTTACCAAACAATGAGAATGGCCTTCAACATGGCGAAGTCCAATGACAACTGAGATGATACAGGAAAAACAATCATTTTATAAATGTTCCATTAAGAGGTAGGTACTTGATTATGGCCACAGTATAGCATATGATAATTGCAAACTAGTGCTCATATCAGGCAAAAATATTGGATTATTTAAGTACAATTTAATTTCAACAAAATAATCATTGCAGATATGTTGGATGATAGAGCTGTAAAAGCTAATTAGCACAATGGATCTCATAATCTGAAGGGTAAAAAATTCGAGCGAAGGTGTTAGCTGTTCAAGGTCAGATTTGTTTCTCATTCCAACGTATGAAGCCAGATGAGGTGATAATGAAGCCAGTTTGAAAGTTGAAACTTCTAGTTTCATCAAAATCTAGAGAAATAGCACGTTTCCTAGTTTACTTTTAAAATATTGGATGTATAAAATTGCATCTGAAATTGTGTACATGACACATAATTCAAGTTCTTTCTTCTTTCCACATACAGTTTTCAATTATTGGTGCTATTATTATACGGCATCTCATAAATTTATTTTTCTACTCATAAAAATTAGAACAACTTAGTTCTTTGCTAATACCTTTATATTTTTTTTTCATTCGTATCATTAACTATCAATTCTTTACGATCATCTGTTTTAACTGGATGCACAGTCAAACGACCCACCATTTGCTAGATGATTAACTTGCAAGAAAGTCGTGCCGAAAACTGTTTTGTTCGACAAATGATGTGAATGTCTTCTTGAAACTTTCTGCAGACATCTGGGTGTCTGCTATCCAGTTCACTCATTTCTTGACTCTAGAGATTTGAAGTCTTCAGGAAGTTGTCGTAACCTGTTGCAACAAATATTGCCAAGGCATCGGAAGAGCACGCATGTGATTCAGCCAAGACCCACTGCGAGCTCCAGTAACGTGCATCCACTGATATCCTAGCTACATTTGACTAGTTTTAGAATGAGCACTAAATATAGCTTTCTCATGTTAAGTTCATCACTAATCCTAGCGACATAATAGATGTCATAAGTGTTAAACGAGTGATGTCACCCTTCAAGAAGAACGAATACATTTTGCCATTTCTTCAACTAGTGAAGCAAATTCTGAATAATCATATACCACAGATTTTAGTCATTTGCTGAAGACACTCGTGTACCAGAAGATAGCCAAGGAATGCCCTTTGAACTGATCATTCGGTCATCATATGCACTACAGCATATTTTCCTTAAAGCATTTCTAGAACGCTTTTAAGTCATATACCTTATATCAGTGTACCTATTGCTCCAAGCTGATGCATGATTGTGGGGGAAACTACCAAACATTTCTATGATCTCTATCAAGTAACTGTTCAGAAGTGTAGCACTGATGATCTCATTAGCTTTCCAGTAAAGGAGATAATCGAACGTTTTTACTTGAGTGTTGCCAAGTAACATCAACGTGAACAGAATGCAAGACTTATTATCGGTATACACATGAATCAAGGACAAATATAGAATGGACGACTGACCGGGATGCGTAAACCCTCGATGAATAACTTACGCAATCGAAATAACACGACTGTAAGCAAACCACGGTTTGGATGGGGTTCTAACCCCACCCAAACCTTTCTTTATCTGATGAATGATATGTGCATCATCCCCTGGTACTTTGGAATTTTCTGTCACACTAGATTTGTTACAATCGTAGTGACACGATTTTAACAAATGTGATGTGACGCTATGTAGCATTCTTCTCCAACCAGAGCACTTCACCTTATGACAAACCGTATCCCGACTCATGAAGAATGTCACAAGGAATTTGATCCAGTACAGATGATGCACCTGCACTGTCATACTGCCATACCAATTTGTAAAAGTGCGATAACAACTAGCTTTCTTAAGGCTTGTCCAGTGGCTTGTCTTATGATAGCCGGTTGGTATTACGCGTGTTTTTCCCACAAACAGATATTTTAACATTTGTCGTTGTGTTTCTGGAAGAAAGCTAAGTGTAGGGTCGAATTTAAGATCTTCAGATTTTGGGTAGTAATCAGTAACTAAAGGTACATTCAGTTTGATATCGCTGCTAATCAGTATTAATGTCGTCTCAGTTATGACTCTTTTCCACTTCATCATCAGAGTTTCGTTGCTCAATTTGTTTAGTAAGATCGAATTCCGCTCGTGGATACAGACTGAATCCATGTATTGTTACTTTAGTATGTTGTTTTGAAGGTTATGGTCATAAGGAAACCAAAATTCATGATTCAGGGCCGCCCTCATTTTGCAATAAAGGAATGAGCTCGTCAATTATTCTAAATCATTCATCCCCCCCAAAAATTCCTGGGCTTCATCAGTATCCTTGTTGTCCATATTTTCAGATTTGTCCATCCATTCCGCAAAGAAACTGCAGTGGCACATCATACACATTGTGGAAATTAACGTTGCAGCATGTCTAATAATAATAATAATAATAATAATAATAATAATAATAATAATAATAATAATAATAATAATAATAATAATTATAATAATAATAATAATAATAATAATAATAATAATAATAATAATAATGAAAATAATAATAATAATAACAATAATAATAATAATAATAATAATAATAATAATAATAATAATAATAATAATAATAATAATAATAATCTTTAATTCTACAAGTACCTGATAAACTTACACCGACCAAGCTGACATCAGTGATATACTATACAGAAAGCCTCTTGTTATGCAGAGCATATTGGGCAATTAGGTTAATTTTGTCCCTAAATTGGGACCCACACCAGTCGGTTAACACCCAGGTACCTACTTGCTGCTAGGTGAACAAGGGCAGTATGTGTCTTAAGGAAACATGCCCAATGTTTCCAAACGTACCGGGGATCTAACCACCGACACCCAATGTGTGACCTGAGTGTTCTACCAGCTGAGATATGGTTGTATATGCAGTCAGCAGCATGAAGATTTTGACCATAGTGCTCAATCCACCCTTTCAGAGTACACTACCAATCATCTAAACGACTCCAGGATCGTCCGGACAAACGACTCCAGGATCGTACTGACAAACGACTCCAGGAACGTCCTGACAAACGACTCCAGGATCGTCCTGAGAAACGACTCCAGGATCGTCCTAACAAACGACTCCAGGATCGTCCAGACAAACGACTCCAGGATCGTACTGACAAACGACCCCAGGAACGTCCTGACAATCGACTCCATAATCATCCAGACAAACGACTAGAGGATCGTCCTGACAAACGACTCCAGGATCGTTCTGACAAACGACTCCAGGATCGTCCTGACAAACGACTTCAGGATCGTCCTGACAAACGACTCCAGGATCGTCCTGAAAAAC
The DNA here is from genome assembly GCF_026875155.1 of Cherax quadricarinatus. Lineage (NCBI taxonomy): Eukaryota > Metazoa > Arthropoda > Malacostraca > Decapoda > Parastacidae > Cherax > Cherax quadricarinatus. Next base: position 11,300 of record NW_026509385.1, read on the forward strand.
TAGTGTCTAGCCTTAGCTTCAGTACCATACATAAAATATTGATTAAAAGTGTGTTATCCTACATATTTCAGCTAAAAATTTAAGAATATCAGAATAAGCCAGCAACTTCTCTAAAACGTTTAAAAATTAAATAATTATATATATATATATATATATATATATATATATATATATATATATTATATATATATATATATATATATATATATATATATATATATATATATATATATATATATATATATATGTATATATATTATATATATATATATATATATATATGTATATATATATAATATATATATATACATATATATATATATATATATATATATATATATATATATATATATATTATATATATATATATATATATATATATATATGTATATATATTACGAACTTTCATATAATTTTTAAAAATATTGAAATATTAAGAAAAAAATGCTTAATCGATATTTTATTGGATATTTCGACGACTCAATGGTGTTTAAAGCATATTCTGACATACCTTAAGTTTTACCTGTAATATGCATACATTTACTACTTGAAATAAAATAATACTGTCTGCCATACTTTTTTTTTTCCTAAAATACAACTATAGCCGCAATTTTAATTAAATAATAAACGTATGTTTGCTTAAAAAATTAAGTCAGAAAATGCTTCAGAATTTTAGACCGTCGAAATATGCAATAAAAAAAACGTTTTAGCACATGTTCCATAATTTTAAAATATTTTACGTTTCTTTAAAAAAATCATGTGAAGTGAACAGTAAAATTTAAGAGATGTGGAGTTTAGACCGAAAAATAATGGAATTGTAGTAGAAATATTTAAAATTTTTGTGGCAAGCAGAAAATGGTCTGTAAAGTTGCAAATAATCATCAGATTCGATTGAACGTTTGATAATGTACGTATTTTAGCTGCTAACTAACTTATGCAAATACCTGCATTATTAATAAATATTTTAATGGACATTTCATATTATTTTTTTAAAATATGTGAAGTATTAAAGAATACAGAAAATTTGCTAAAACGTTATTTAATTACATAAAGCGACGATTCAGTGCGGTTTAAGTTTTTTCCGAAATTTCTCGATTCATTATACATAGAAATTGTTACAAAACAGCTGTTTTCTTACTTTTAATAGAATAATAGGATTTGGTATAATTTTCCTATAAAATGGAATATTAGCAAAAGTTTCAGCTGTGATGAAACACATGATTCAGCTTATAATGAAGGATGTCAGATACACTTCAAACAGCTTTGAAACGTCGAAATGTACAATAAAATAAAATTTTAGCACATTTTTCTTGACTTTTTAATATTTTACTTATTTGTAAAAACTTCTATGAAGTGTGATGTAAAATCTTAGAGAGTCGGTATTCTGACTGTAAAACTTTTTAAATTTCTGTGGTAAGCAGGATATCGTTCATAAACGTAAATTATGATCAGTTCAGTTTAAATATTTATGTCAGAAAATGTTTGAAACTATTATGAAACGACGAATTATGAGGAATTGTTAAGAGTATTATAATCCAGAGAGCTGAGTAGAGGTTGTTGAGATGGTTGTTGAGGTGGTTGTTGAGATGGTTGTTGAGATGGTTGTTGAGATGGTTGTTGAGATGGTTGTTGAGATGGTTGTTGAGATGGTTGTTGAGATGGTTGTTGAGATGGTTGTTGAGATGGTTGTTGAGATGGTTGTTGAGATGGTTGTTGAGATGGTTGTTGAGATGGTTGTTGAGTGGTTGTTGAGATGGTTGTTGAGATGGTTGTTGAGGTGGTTTGTTGAGATGGTTGTTGAGATGGTTGTTGAGATGGTTGTTGAGATGGTTGTTGAGATGGTTGTTGAGATGGTTGTTGAGGTGGTTGTTGAGATGGTTGTTGAGATGGTTGTTGAGATGGTTGTTGAGATGGTTGTTGAGATGGTTGTTGAGGTGGTATGTTGAGATAGTTGTTGAGATGGTTGTTGAGATGGTTGTTGAGATGGTTGTTGAGATGGTTGTTGAGATGGTTGTTGAGATGGTTGTTGAGACGGTTGTTGAGATGGTTGTTGAGATGGTTGTTGAGATGGTTGTTGAGATGGTTGTTGAGATGGATGTTGAGATGGTTGTTGAGATGGTTTTTGAGATGGTTGTTGAGATGGTTGTTGAGATGGTTGTTGAGATGGTTGTTGAGATTGTTGTTGAGATGGTTGTTGAGATGGTTGTTGAGGTGGTTGTTGAGATGGTTGTTGAGATGGTTGTTGAGATGGTTGTTGAGATGGTTGTTGAGTGGTTGTTGAGATGGTTGTTGAGATGGTTGTTGAGATGGTTGTTGAGATGGTTGTTGAGATGGTTGTTGAGATGGTTGTTGAGATGGTTGCTAAGATGGTTGTTGAGATGGTTATTGAGATGTTGTTGAGATGGTTTTGAGATGGTTGTTGAGATGGTTGTTGAGATGGTTGTTGAGATGGTTGTTGAGATGGTTGTTGAGATGGTTGAGAGAAGTTGGAACAAAGTAGAATAACTCTGAGGGTGTATAAATTTGTAGTGGAAATAACGCGGTGTTAGGGGTCGTCCTAGGTAATGTTGCTAGGAGGTGGTAAAGCAGGTTGTGTGTGCAATAGGCTTAGACTTCGCAAGTGTGCGTTAGGAGAGAGTGCGTTAGGAGAGAGTGCGTTAGGAGAGAGTGCGTTAGGAGAGAGTGCGTTAGGAGAGAGTGCGTTAGGAGAGAGTGCGTTAGGAGAGAGTGCGTTAGGAGAGAGTGGAGGCAAATGGTTTTTAAGGCTTGACGTATTCTTGGAGTGTGAACAAAGTAACATTTATTCAGGAATTTATGGAAACCGATTAGCCGGATTTCAGTCCTGAAGGTGGGAAGTTGTTTGCCATCTGTAGGGACGAGATATATGTCGGTTCTTTTAACCTCAGTGTCAGCACGACTCTCACGAGACAGTGATGGAGTGAATGACGATTAACTTGTTTCTTCTTTCTCGGGTCGTGCTACCTTTGTGGCAATCGGCAGATGTGTTAATAAACAAAATATGAACTTTTCAGATTAATTTTTAAAAAAATATGTGAAACATAAAAAAAACTACTTAAACGTTATTTTAATGCATATTTCGACGACTTAGTATTCTATAAAGCATCTTCTGCCATAATTCAATTTTTAGCTAAAATATGCAAATATATCTATGGAAAAACAATACAGTAGTACTATTTGGTATATCTTTTCCCTAAAAAGCAAGTGATGCAGCAGTTTCGATTAAGTGTGATATTACTCGTAGTTAAAAAAGAAGTATATGTGGGAAAATACTTCAAACTTCAATACAATGTAGAAATATGAATAAGAAAACATCATTTTTTATTATTTCACAAATTTCTAAAAAAACTATATGATGTGTGAAGTGAAATCTTTGAGATTTGTTATTCTGCCTCTATAATGATTTTCCTAGTAGAACTATTATAATTTTTGTTGTAAGCAGAAAATAGCCCGAAAATTCTTAAATAATCCATTTAATTATTTTAGATAATTTTATATATTTAG
>NW_026509386.1:0-14595 GCF_026875155.1 Cherax quadricarinatus
TCTTTTTTTTCTTAGTTTATCTACCCCTTTCGAAACTTCAGTTCCCTTGTTTTTCCTTTTTTTTTCGCCAGGATGAAAATTGAGGGTTTTGATTTGTTTTTTCTACAACCGGGCAAGCTCCGCACATGCATACCACTTTTTTTTTTCAATAATATCTTTCTTCAATTCTATCGTGTTTCTCACTTTTTTTACCATGGGCGGCACTAAAAGTTTTTTGGGGCCCATTTTTAATTATGTAGCAGTTGCCTCAATAAACAAAAAAAAAATAAAACAAAGGATATTGTAAAATGTTTGGATGAACATGCGGGAAACTTCATCGAGAAGAAAAAGTCAACTGACTCTCGGGCATGAAAGGGGGCTTTGTGGGGTTTGGGCTTGGGCTGAAGGCTGGTATGACGGCCCGAAACTAAAGTTACTGTTCAAAATTTAAAAACAGCCAAAATTGGGGGCCGAAACTCGAGATTTCCTGTATTAAGGGGGGGCGGAGACAGTGTTTACGTCAGGGCAAACATTAACAATTTTTCTTTTGACTGTTATCAGAAATTTTTACCCCCAGGGGACTTATTTTACAAATAAAAAAAAAAAAAAAAAAAAGAAATGCAAAGAAACACAAAATAGTTTTAAGTGAATTTTCGGGGCTTTTTGGGACTTAGTGACAGTGTGGGGAACTGAGCACATGTTTGGCAGGCATGTTTGTTTGGTCGAGTGCCGAGAAAAACGGTTGACTATGAGCGTTTTTTTTTCCCGAACAAATATTCGAGTACCAAAAATGTTTGAGTATGGAGCTGTTCGGTCCAATTCCCACTGTAACAAAAATGAGTATATACAAATTTTAATTATAAAAAAGGTAAAAAACTGTGTAAAGGACCGGGGAGTGGTAATGTTTTGAGGCCCACAACAGTGAAATATACTCTGCGAAAAAAAAATGATAGGGGGGGGTTTTAAAAAGCAAAACAAGGAAGCCAACTAGTGATGACCCCTTTTTTAAACACTTGTTTCTCTAGGATGAAACGCTGAAATTTAAACTCTCCTTAAAAAACCGAAATTTGCAGATCTAGAGAAGTACGGGAACCCCTTACTGCACATAAAGTTCCCGTAAAAACCCCAAAACACGGGGAAAATGCTTGGAAGCATTTGAATTGTACTTCTAGAACACAGGCGAGGAAAATTTTCATAATCTCCTTGGGAAAACCCTAGAAAAAATGGTCCCTTCTACACAAGAAATCACTCCCTACAAAAGCAAAAGAAGGGCGGCATGCAAAATAAAACCAGTAAAAGGGGGGCCCCATTGGTACCTAAGAGAAAACAACAAGTGTCTGGGGGCCAAACATTTTTAACAGCCTCCCACCAGGCAAAAGGGGAATTACAATAGACCCCTGGTCCCTTTCAAGAGGGAACTGGACGTTACTTAAAATTAGTCCCGGACAGCTGGGCTGTGTTTTCATTTTGGACTACACATGGCCCAAAAACAGTCCCCTTGATCATCCCTGACCCACCAGGAGATTGGTCATGAACGGGCCCATAGGGCATTGTTCCCGAATTCCCTCCGGGTAGAGTTCAACAACGAGGTAACTGAAGTAGGAAAGGGAAGAGGGGGATGGGAAACAAAGTAATGACCTGTACCCCTATATTCGGGCCTTTTTTGGAGACACGCCCCCAATAGGGAACCCACACTATTTGGGGGAAATTCAAAAATTGGGAAGGGTGGGGTTTTGCAGGAGACAGTCGGCTAAGGGGTGTGTCCATGGGAGGGGTTTAAAGGGGACATGACAGCAATAAACACCACCCCCCCCCCACAACACCATGCATCCCCACTCAAATTTAAGGTTGAAAGTTAACTAAAAAATTTTCCCGTTAAGTATGAAAGTGTGGTATTTAAATGAGCCTATAAAAGAAAAGAGTCCCAAAGAGTCATTGAAGATGTTTTTATTTTTGGGGAAAAAATATAAGTTTTGATGCATCAGTACTAATATAATTTTTTAAAAGTTTTTTAGGTGTTTGTTACAAGACCGGTAACAGATTTGGAGCCAACTCGAGTGTGGGGGCAAAAAAATAGCCACCAGAAATGAGTTATGACAAATATTTTTTAAATTTAATTTAAGTTTCAATTTTTAAATCTGTAAAAGTTTTTCCTTTGTATCAGCAATTACAAAGAAGCTGCTGAAACCCTGATTGAATAGACTCAGAAAAATATAAATATTTTCCCTGTTTTCTAAAAGGGAAAGAAAACTATAATTCCATAGACTTATTTTTTGTGGTGTTATGGTATGCTTGAAGATTGCTGTTTACTTTAGAGATTTTTTTCAAATTCTGTCTTTGAATTAGATTTGTTGATTCAGTTTGGTGGGGAAGCAGCACAGAGCCCCGTATGGCCCACAGTACACGGGCGTCAACAGCTCATTAATAGCGTAGGGGATTAGGGGGGGGGGGGGTGCTTTCAGTACCCCTGGTACCCCGAACGGATGAAAAACCCGGTGAGACCCTCCTCTGTGTACTGGAGAGATGCCAGCATATTGCGTATACTTCTTTTTACTGAATGTCTTGTCACGGCCGATTAACGGTAAAAAAAATATCCTGGTGCTGATTTTATCATTTTTGTCAATCAGTATAACGAGATTTTGTCCCTGACAGAGTCTTTTCTTGATGTAGTTGTTTGTGGTCTCTCAGATTACTGTAATGGTAGTCATTTTTGTGTGTTTTTGCACAAGTAAGTTCCCCTGTGATTTTTTTCATAAAAAATGTATTCCCCCTTTAAAATGTATCACACCCCCTCTATGGACTGAATGAGGTTTAGGGTTTTGTGACTCTCAAAAATTGTGTTCATTTTCTTGCCCTGCGATGTGTTGACGTCGCTGATGCCAAATTTGTAAACTCTTTTCCCCCAAGTTCAGCGTTTGAACCTGTTTTATGTTAGTGATTTGTGAGCAGAATGCATTTAAATGTGCTGCCTACTGCCTGTCCCCGCCCACTTGCCTCCCTGCTCCCTCCCTGTCCACGTGTGGGGTCCTTTTTTGTCATAGGGGAGAATTTTTTTTACACCCGTTTTGTAGTTGAAAAAATCAATTTGTTGTTATTTTTTACTTTAAATTTTAAAGCTTCTGTATGTAGAAAACCCGATTTAAGAAATATTTTATAAAATATTTTTTTTCTTATATGAGTGGGTATAGGGGACACACAACCTAAACATGTTTTAGCATTTTACAAGTACTTTGCCTGTGTATAGTTAAGTATGTATTTATTTTTTGTGAGTGATTTACTGTTTCGTGTTTTCTTCAAGTCTCAAAAATTCTTTCCTCCTTTAACCCTTTGGGGTCCATTCTGAGTTTGTCTTTTAAGCCCGGGTTGAGCCCTAGTACTACGTCATGCGTCATCCACTCAGAAAGCTGTGAGCAGGGAAATTTGGCAGGGATGAAGAATGCATTATGTGGCAAGTGTGCACCCCATAAAAAAATCCTGCAGTACCAGTTCGAACGAAAAATAAAAGCTCGGCCCTGTTTTTTTGGGTTAAAACTGACTTTGCATACATTTTTGTATGGTTTTTGGGTTGTTTTGCAATTTCTTGGTCTCTTTGTAGAATGAAAGATAATTGCAGAAATGAGATGATTTTAATTTGGGTTTTTGTATTAAAAAAAGGTTCAAACGACTCAAAATAGCAGTATGTTGATTTTGCCTATTCAAGAGAAACAAATGAAGTCACGGTCCCAAAATAGTCAATGGTGGATTAATATAATTCCGAATGTGCTGAATTTTTTTACAATTAACAATATTAATAACAGTAAATCTTCTTTATTTTTGATGCGAATAAAAAAATAAAATGGAATTAATCTGTAAAGCCGGAAACATAACTAATAAACAGGGAAAAGTTATTTTTGGCCAGGGAAAATGCATTGTTTTTTTCTGGACCCCATTTTGAAATTGGAATACAGTAGGGCCCCCCTTATAGGCAGGTTTGGTTCCAGGTCCACCGTAAAGCGTAAACGCCAAAATGGAAACACCCTTTTTTCCCTTTTAAAAAGCATACAAAAACTAGATAAAAGTTTACACTAACATATATTAAGTTAGCAATAGAATAGGCATAAAAAAAAAAAAGACAATACACACATAGTCATCATTTCTTACCTTAAAAAAATTTTATTTTTTTAGGGGGAGACAAGTAGTATTTTTTTGTAAAAAAATCAAGTGTGGGATGTATGTAGTCAGCCCGGGGTACCTAACAGGCCCCCTCACCCACCAAAAATATTCTATTTCATTTAAGCATTTTGGGGGCGATAAAAAGCGTATAAGTTTATATTACTTTAAAATATTTGTGTTTAAAAAGGGTGAGATGGTGTATTTATTGTAAAAAAAACAAGTGTGGGTAGTAAAAGGGCTACCATACAGGCCAACCCCCCCCACACTTATTCATGATATTTTAAACATCCCAGAGCAATAAATTAATACAGTTCACTCATTTCTTCCTTAAAATATTTAGTCTTTAAAGTAGGGTCAGGGGTAAATAAATGAGATAAAAAAGAAAAATAGAGAGAAAGAGTGAGTGCATGAGAGAGGAAGGCGCAGAGTTATGTAAAAAAACCCGGGAACGTAATTTTTAACAAACAAAGTGTAACGTCTGGGTTTTTGTACAAGTTTAAAATTTTGTAAGGTTTTTTACATTGATACGTAGAATAAATAAAAAGAACACTCCCATTCTCATGTAACACATTTTGGAAGAAATGACACCTGAGTGAAGGCAAAGGAAAAAAAGTCACTCTGTTGACTTTTTTGGGTTTCCGGTTTTTCTACACTATTTGTTTGTATGTAAAATAGTAATGTATTTGTTTAAAATGAAAAAACTTTTTCTAAAACGAAAAGGGAATAATTTTTTACAGTTACCCCCCGTAACACATTTTTCTCTTATGTTAATTAGAGAAAATTTTATTTTGGATACTTGTAAGTTATCCCTTTTCCAATCTATATTATGTTTTTTTTTATTGTGGGGTGTATTTATCATCTTTATTGTTATTACATGTTTATTTATAATTTTTAAAAAAAAAATATGGGGGGATTAATGAAAAGGGGTTATTAAAGTAAAGTACCAATTTAATGAGATCGGTGATGATGATTATTATTTTTTCTAAATGGCGTCACTTGTGAAATGTTGTACCAATTCTTTTTTTTTTTTTTTTCAACAAGTCGGCTGTCTCCCCCCGAGGGGGGGTGACCAAAAAAAGAAGAAAACCCCCAAAAAGAAAATACTTTCATTCATCATTAAAACACTTTCACCACACTCGCACTTTTATCACTGTTTTTGCAGAGGTGCTCAAAATTTCAAAAGTCTAGAAGCATACAACATATAAAGATACAAACATTTTCCCTCCAAACTGCCAATATCCCAACCCCTCCTTTAAAAGTGCAGGCATTGTACTTCCCATTTCCAGGACTCAAGCCCGGGACTATATGAAAATAACCGGTTTCCCTGAATCGCTTCACTAAATTTTTACCCTGCTCACACTCCAACGATCGTCAGGTCCCAAGTACCTTTCGTCTCCATTCATCCTATCTAAACACGCTCACGCACGCTTGCTGGAAGCCCAAGCTCCTTGCCACAAAACCTCCTTTACCCCTCTTCCAACCCTTTCGAGGACGACCCCTACCCCGCTTCCTTCCCCCTATAGATTTATATGCTTTCCATGTCATTCAACTTTGATCCATTCTCTCTAAATGACCAAAAACCACCCCAACAACCCTCTTCTGCCCTTGACTAATACTTTTATTAACTCACACCTTCTCCTAATTTCCACACTCCGAATTTTCTGCATAATATTTAACCACACATTGCCCTTAAACAGGACATCTCCACTGCCTCCAACCCTCTCCTCGCTGCTGCATTTACCACCCAAGCTTCCCCACCCATATAAGAGTGTTGGTACTACTATACTTTCATACATTCCCTGTTTTGCCTCCATAGATAACGTTTTTGACTCCACATATACCTCAACGCACACTCACCCTTTTTTCCCTCATCAATTCTATGATTAACCTCATCCTTCATAAATCATCCGCCGACACGTCAACTCCCAAGTATCTGAAAACATTCACTTCTTCCATACTTTCCCCCTCCCCAAAATTTGATATCCAATTTTTCTTTTATCTAAATCATTTGACACCCTCATCACCTTATCTTTTCTTATGTTCACTTTTAACTTTCTACCTTTACACACATTCCCAAAACTCATCCACTAACCTTTGCAATTTTTCTTTAGAATCTCCCATAAGCACAGTATCATCAGCAAAAAGTAACTGTGTCCAATTCCCATTTTGAATTTGTTTCCCCCAAAATTTAATCCCACCCCTCTCCCGAAACCCTAGCATTTACTTCCTTTACAACCCCATCTAAAAATTTATATTAAACAACCATGGTGACATTACACATCCCTGTCTAAGACCTACTTTTACCGGGGAAGTAGTCTCCTCTCTTTACAAAACCTAACCTGAGCCCCCACTATCCTCATTAAAAACTCTTTACAGCATTTATAACTTACCACCTATTCCATATACTTGCAACATCTGCCACATTGCTCCTCTATCCACTTATCATATGCCTTTTCTAAATCCATAAATGCAATAAAAACTTCCCTACCTTTATTAAATACTGTTCACATATATGCTTCAATGTAAACACTTGATCTACACATACCTCCCCCTCTGAAACTCCTTGCTCTCCGCAATTCCTACATTCTGTCTTACCTCTAATTCTTTCAATTATAACCTACCGTACACTTTTCCTGGGATACTCAGTAAGCTTATTCCCCTATAATTTTTACAGTCTCTTTTTTCCCCCTTTCCCCTTTTTATAAAGGGACTTACATGCTCTCCGCCAATCCCTAGGTAACCCTTTCCCCCCTTTCATACATTTATAAAAAAAAAGTACCAACCCCTCCAACACTATATCCCCCCTGCTTTTAACATTTCTGTCATGATCCCATCATTTCAGTGCTTTACCCCTTTCATTTTACGTAATGCCTCACGTACCTCCCCCACACTTACATTCTGCTCTTCTTCACTCCTAAAAGTGGTATACCTCCCTGACCAGTGCATGAAATATGCTTTCGTTTCTTCCTTACATTTAAAAGTTCCTCAAAATATTCTCGCCATCTACCCAATACCTCCATTCCCCATCTACTAACTCCCCTACTCTGTTTTTATCTGACAAATCCATATTTTCCCTAGGCTTTCTTAACTTGTTTAACTCACCCCAAAATTTTTTTCTTATTTTCATTAAAATTTCTTGACAGTGCCTCTCCCACTCTATCATCTGCTCTCCTTTTGCACTCTCTCACCACTCTCTTTACCTTTCTTTTACTTCCATATACTCTGCTCTTCTTATAACACTTCTGCTTTTGTAAAAAACCTCTCATAAGCTACCTTTTTTCTCTTTTATCACACCCTTTACTTATCTTCCACCAATCACTCCTCTTCTCCTGCTCCCACCCCCCTTTTAACCACAAATTCTGCCCCACATTCTAATACTGCATTTTTAAAACTATTCCAACCTCTTCAACCCCCCCACTACTCATCTTTGCACTAGCCCCCCTTTTCTGCCAATAGTTGCTTATATCTCACCGAACTTCCTCCCCCCTTAGTTTATACACTTTCACCTCCCTTTTACTTGTTGTTGCCACCTTCCTCTTTTCCCCTCTACCTCTTACTCAACTGTAGCTAAAACTAAATTAAAAAGATCCGATATATCAGTTGCCCCTCTATAAAAAATGTACATCCTGGAGCCCACCCATCAACTTTTATCCACCAATACATAATCTAATAAACTACTTTCATTACGTGCTACTTTATACCTTGTATATTTATTTATCCTCTTTTCATAAAATATGTATTACTTATTACCAAATTTTTTTACACTAGCTCAATTAAAGGCTCCCTTTAATTTCCCCTGGCCCCCCAAAATTTTTCTACTCCCCCATAACATTTTTACCCACTTTGATTGAAATCCCCAACCCCCATTCTCCCATTTATTAAAAAAACTCCCCACATTTTCACCAACATTTCCCAAAAATCTCTTTTCCTCCTCTAAAACTTCTCTTTTCCCAGGTCATCACTTATTATAACCCTTTTTCAATCCAAATCTTTATTTTACCCCCAATAATCTTTTTAAACATTTAAGTCCTTTTTCCTCCCATGCTTACCTTAAAATTTTTTTGTACTCCTTCTTTGCTCAAAACTTATTTGAAACCCTGACCTAATCCCATTTTTTCCCTCCCCTGAACTCTCCCCCCCCTTCAGCTTTTTTTTCATTAAAGCCAGGACATCCAGCTTTTTTTTCCATTCATAACTCCAAATCTCCTTTTACATCTGCACAACACCCAGCACATTCAGATTCCCCATTTGAAAATTTTTCTTCTTCTTTTCTTTTTAGAAATCTTTACGGGAAAAAGGGGTTTCTACCCTTGCCCCCGGCTTTTTAGTTGATTTTTACAACACGCAGGTTTACGGGGGAAAGTTTCTTATTCCATTCCCCCATGGATAAAAAGGGAAAAATTAATAAGCCCAAAAATTTTTAAAGAAAAATCAAAAAAAAACTCAGATGGTGTGTTAAATAAATGTGTACATGAGTGTAGTGTGACCTAAATGTAAGTGAAGTTTTTTTATTATACTGTGGGGTGTTTTACATATTTATTGTTAGCATGTGTTTTTATATAATTTTTAAAAAAATCATAGATGGATTAATGAAAATTTTTGTAATTAAGTAAAATACGACTTTAAAAGAGATCGGTGATTATTTTATCATTACCAAATGACTTGGAGACATAAAAAACCCTTTTGATTTTAAAAGTTTCCTGCATGCCAGCACGTATGTAAGTTTATTTAAGTACAGGTATACATAAGTTTTAGTGTTTTTAAAAGTTATTTCTAAACATTAAAATTTTTGGGTTTCCAGAATAATGGAGAATTTTGTGCTTACAGTCTCACAGACTTTTAAAAAAGGGGGTGGGGCGCGGTGCCCGTTTAAAAGTCAGGTGGGGGGGGGGGGCGTTAGCGATTTTTTGGTATAATTTGAAATGACCATATTAGGGGAAGCCTAAAGCGAAAAACCGTAAGCGGGGCGCTACGTTTTTTGAATTTTTGTGTAAAAATTGGCCAATTATAATTTCTGATTACTTTATTGGGATTTGAAAAAGGGTCTCCTATTTTGTGACTTTCCCCTTTTCCCCGAAAGCCCAGACTTACAACGGGTTTCCTGCCCAATATGCATACTAAATAATTTTTAGACCTGATTTACTCTTTTGTTCATTCATTTACACTATAGACATTTAAAAATACCCCGAAATGTTATAAATAGTGTAAAGGGTTTATTAAAACAAAAAAAAGATGGTTGAACAAACCCATACCATTATAGTATGATCCCCACTTGCGAAAAATTTGTTTACCAACGTAGTCTTGGGAAGGGGAAACTCTGTCGTAAGTGAGGAGGGCTGTTTTTGATGGGCGTTTCTTGTGCTCAATTGAAAAAACAGAATTTAATACTATAGAAATAGCTAAAATTTTGGGTTAATGGAGTAATGTACATTAATGGCCCAAAATGGGAGTCAAAGGGGGTCCACCCTTTTGTAAATATCCTGATGCATCAAATTTGTGAATGTAATTTGTCGTTTTTTCATTAAATTTCATACGTGGAGATGTCCCGTTGGATAAATATTTTGCAAAAATTTGAGTGTGGAAATTTGAAAGGTGGGAGTTAAAAAAAGTTTGTAAGAGGGCTGAAGAGGGTTGTTTGGGGGGTTTGGTCATTTTTGAGAGAATGGATCAAAATAGAAGACAGGAGAGCGTATAATCTGTAGGGGGGGAAGGCAGGGGAGGGGTCACCCCGAAAAGGTTGGAGGGAGGGGGGTAAAGAAGGTTTTTTTGGGGGGGGGGCTTGGACTTCAGCAAGCTTTTCGCGAGGTGTTTGTTGGAGTGAATGGGCAAAAGGTATTTTGGGGCCTACGAGCTGTTGGAGTGTGAGCAGGGGAAATACTTAGTGAAGGGATTCAGGGGAAACCGGTTGCTTTATTAGCCCGGGCTTGAGTCCCGGAAAAAGGGGTACAAAGCCTGCCTTTAAAGGAGGGGTTTGGGATTGGCGTTTGGAGGGGTATGTTTTTTTTTTTTCTTTTAGTACGATATGCTTCTAAACGTTGTATTCTGAGCACCTCTGCAAAAACATGATTTGTTGGTGAGGGAAAATGTTGAATGACGATGAAAAGTATTTTTTTTTTGGGATTTTTTTTCTTTTTGGGGCACCCTGCCCCGGTGGGAGACGGTCGACTTAAAAAAAAAAAAAAAAAAAAAAAAGATTCTCTACCATTTAAATAAGAAAAACAAATATTTTTTTTTTTTAAATCCTTGGCCCCAGCGGACAAGTGTCAGATCGGGGGGTCTGGACCCTCAAAGGGTTAATTCATTGTTTTCTCTCCATTTTTATTACTAAATCGTTCCAGCTGGAGACCCTTCAGGAGGGGTGCCTTGATGCCAGGAAAGGTCTCAGTCCAAGAATTAAATACTCTTGTCTTTCTTGGACCAAACCTGATTACTTCATACTTCATGGTGGTCCAGTACACAGAGGTCAGTGGTCACGTTGAGGTCATACCTGTCCTAAGCTGTCTTGGAGTTAGTGTGGGGTATAACCCAAACACCTTTGGCTTGTTATAGTGTTTTAGAATCTCAGGTTAAAGTGTTGAAGAAGGAGGTTCTACTTCAGGAGGGAAAAAAAGGAGGCTGAAGCTTCACCTTAGGGGCAGGTTTGGGATGTGAGTGTGAGATGGATGAAGCTGGTAAGGATGAAATGGTCACTAGCAGTGGAGTGGTAGCCACTTAAGTAGCAACTGGTTTACAATTCGGAAGAACGATGATAGGAAGGTTAATAGAGAAGATGAGAAAAGGTAGGAAATTGATTCTCGTTCTCCAGGATGGGTTTTATTCAGGGTTTAGTGAGGTTAAAGGTACCACTGACTCCACTGCTAATCAAGGTAAGAAATTCTGATTGTGGGGACTCTCAGGTGAGATATATGGACTGTGGTTTTTTGTAACAGAGATAGGAAGGTAAGAGAGAGGGTTTTTTCTCCAGAAGCTGGTGTTGGTTTACATGGTCAGCAGGTTTGATTAATGAATCTCAAACACGGTTTTACAAAGGGGCTTCCTGTCTTATGAATTTACTAACTTTTTTTCACTAAGGTATTTGAGGAGGTGTTCATGGTAGTGAATATGATATTGTTTATATTGACTTCGGTAAGGCTTTGATAGAGTTCCACATCAGAGACTATTGAGGAAAATTAAGGGCACACGGAATAGGGGAGAAATTTTTTCCTGGGCGGGAGGCATGGATGAAAAAATAAGCAACGGGACAGTTTGCATCAAATGATGAGAAATCAGAATGGGGGCATGTCACAAGAGGTGTTCCACAGGGCCCTTGTTATTCACAGTTTAATAACGACATAGATGAAAGAATAAAAAGCAACATAAGAAAAATTTGCTGGGGGACACCAAAATGCCTGTCCAATTCTTTAATGAGGAAAATTAGAGCACTCCAGGATGATTTAAATTAGATGATGCAATGGTCAGAGAAGTGGCAGATGCTTTTATATAAATGCAAAGTTCTAAATGTTGGACTGGAAAATAACCATGCCACATACAAAGTAAATAAAGTAGATCTTAGTATTACTGACTGCTAGAAGGATTTAGGAGTTCTGTTGAGTTTATACCTGGTAAAGTGTTTTAGTAGAGTTATTATTGAGAGAATTATGAGTAAGATGGAGAGCAGGATTACAGGTGAACAGGAGGGTTTAGGAAAGGTAGGGGGTTTTTTAGACCAAGTATTTGCAGTGAAACGTATAGGTGAAGGGGATTTAGATAAGGGTAAGGAGGTTTTTGGGGCATTTGTAGATTTGGAAAAGGCATATGATAAGGTGGAAAGGGAGCAGTGTGGCAGATGTTGCCCAAAGTATGGAATAGAAGGTAGGCTATTGAATGCGGTTTAAAAAAGTTTTTACAAGGATATGAGGGTCAGGTTAGAGTATGTAGGGGAGAGGGGGATTATTTCCCAGTAAAAGTAGGCCTTAGACAGGGATGTGTGATGTCACCTTGGTTGTTCAATATTTTTATAGATGGAAAAGAAAGAGAAGTGAAGGCTCTGATTTTGGCCCAAGGGAGATGTGGGGTTAAAAGATAAGAATCTAACACAAAGTGGGAGTTGTCACAGTTGCTTTTTGCTGATGACACTTTTGGATTTGAAGGGAAGTTGCAGAGATTGATTGATGAGTTTGGAGGGTAGAAAAAGAAGGAAGTTAAATGTGAAGTGGGAAAAAAAAAAGTAAGGGTGATGAGGATAACAAAAAAATTAGGTAACAGAAGACTGGAGTCAGATTGGAGGAGATAGTTTTTGGAAAGGAGGCGAATGCATTCGGGATATTTGGGGGGTAGCCCGTGTCAGCAGATGGACGTAAAGGGAAATGAGGTGAATCATGAATTGGGGGGAAAAAGTGGTGGTGCCTGGGGAAAGTCTGGGAGACAAAGAACTTTATCCATGAAAGAAAAGAGGGGAATGTAGGAAAGTTAGTTATATAATTTCTTTGTATGGGGGTGAGGCATGGGTTGCTAATGTTGAAAAAAGGGGAAGGCTGGAAGGGCAGTGGGGGGGGGGGATGTCATGTCTGAGGGAATGTGTGGGGTGAATATAATGCAGAGAATCCATAGTTTGGAAATTTTGGAAGAGGTGTAGGATTACCCAAAAAAATTTCCCCGAGGGTTTAGGGGGGAAATTTAGATGTTTCGGGAAAGTTAAGGGGATGGAACAAAAAGAATGACTTTGAGGGGTACGTATTTTAAAAACTGTGGTGGAGGGAAGGCAGGGTAGGGGTCGGCCTAGAAAAAGGTTGGAGGGAGGGGGTTTAAAAGGGGGTTTTTTGTGCAAAGGGGTTGGACTTCCAGCAAACGTGCGGGGGAGCATGTTAAGACAGGAAGTGAATGGGCGAAAGGTTTTTAGGTTTTTATGTGCTGTTGGAGTGTAAGCAGGTAACATAAAGGGATTCAGGGAAACCCAACAGGTTGGACTTGAGTCTTGGAGATGGGAAGTACAGTGTCTGCACTCTAAAGGATGGGTGTTAATTTTGCAGTTTTATAACTTTTAGTGTAGGCATGCCTTGGCAACACAGTGATGGAGTGAATGATGAAAGTTTTTCTTTCTCAGGTCACCCTGCTTGGTGGGAAACGGCTGATGTGTTAATAATAAAAATACAACATAAAACCAAGACAACAGTGAATTAGTGTTCACAATAAGCTAACAGTATCCTTGGCTTCATATCAAGAAGTATAAATTATAGAAGTCCTCAGGTTGTTCTTCAGTTCTATATATCCTTGGTTAGGCATCATTTAGATTATGCTGCACAGTTCTGGCCATCGTATTACAGATGGATATAAATTCACTGGAAAACGTACAGAGGAGGATGAAAAAGTTGATCCCATGCATCAGAAATCTTCCCTATAAGGATAGACTGAGGGCCCTGAATCTGCACTCTCTAGAAGGCGGTTAGAGCTAGGGAAAAAATATGGTTGAGGTGTATTTAAAAGGAAAATTTGAATAAATAAAGGGGATGTAAACACTGTACTGAAAATATCCAGCCAAGACAGGACTCGCAGCAATGATTTCAAGTTAGAAAAATTCAGATTGAGGAAGGATATAGGAAATCACTGCTTTGGTAATAGAGTTGTGGAAGAGTGGAACAAACTCCCGAGTACCATCATAGAAGCGAAAATGTTTTGTAGTTTAAAAATAGGTTAGATAAATACTACATGAGTGGGGTGTGGGTGGGTGTTTAATTGGACCTGACTATTATTATTATAATCAAAAAGAAGCGCTAAGCCACAAGGGCTATACAGCTGGACCTGGAAATGCTTGTGCTATTAAGTCTGATGCCGTGCTCCCGAGTGGAAGTTACCTGACTAGGGGGGTCATTGGTCTAAGCTGGAGGGTGACATGGACCTGCTTTGCATGGGTCAGGCCTGCTGCAGTGTTCCTTCTTTCTTATGTTCTTCTATTTCAGCTAAAAACCCGACTCATATACGTACATGTTTATTAACTGATTGATTGCTCTTTGTAAATAAAGAGGAGCCCTGAAGGCTGTGTCTAGTAATCAGTTTCAGGACAAAATATAAAAATCTTGATTAAAATCATATATTATTTACCAATAATTCTACTTAGAAAACCCAAAAAAAATAATGTAACTTAACCCTAAGTGATAGCTTAAAAAAAATCATTCTTGCTCTGTTAGGAAAAAACATATTATATATATATTATGTATATTATATATATATTATTTATATATTTATTATATTATGGAAATTTTTGAAGGATGAGGTTAATCATAGAATTGTGAGGGAAAAAGGTGAGTGGTGCATTGGGTATATGTGGAGACAAAAAACATTATCTAAGGATTGGCAAAGAAGGGAGTGTATGAAACTTAGTAGCACCAACACTTATATGGGTGTGAAGCTTGGGGTGTGAAAGCAGCAGCGAGGAGGCGGTTAGAGGCAGTGGAGATGTCCTGTTAAGGGCATATGTGGTGTAAATAG
>NW_026509387.1:0-14309 GCF_026875155.1 Cherax quadricarinatus
AGGCTGGTACAATAAGAGCAATCTGGACATAAGAGCAAGTGTGGTACAATAAGAGCAAGTGCTGGACAATAAGACAAGTGCTGGTACAATAAGAGCAAGTGTGGTACAATAAGAGCAAGTGCTGGTACAATAAGAGCAAGTGTGTACAATAAGAGCAAGTGCTGGTACAATAAGAGCAAGTGCTGTACAATAAAGAGCAAGTGCTGTACAATAAGAGCAAGTGTGGTACAATAAGAGCAAGTGCTGTACAATAAGACAAGTGTGGTACAATAAGAGCAAGTGCTGGTACAATAAGAGCAAGTGCTGGTACAAATAAGCAAGTGCTGGTACAAAGAGCAATGTGGTACAATAGAGCAAGGTGGTACAATAAGAGCAAGTGTGGTACAATAAGAGCAAGTGTGGTACAATAAGAGCAAGTGCTGGTACAATAAGAGCAAGTGATGGTACAATAAGAGCAAGTGCTGGTACAATAAGAGCAAGTGCTGGTACAATAAGAGCAAGTGCTGGTACAATAAGAGCAAGTGCTGGTACAATAAGAGCAAGTGCTGGTACAATAAGAGCAAGTGATGGTACAATAAGAGCAAGTGCTGGTACAATAAGAGCAAGTGCTGGTACAATAAGAGCAAGTGCTGGTACAATAAGAAGCAAGTGCTTGGTACAATAAGAGCAAGGTGCGCTGGTACAATAAGAGCAAGTGTGGTACAATAAGAGCAAGTGCTGGTACAATAAGGAGCAAAGTGCTGGTACCCAAAAAGAGCAAGTGCTGGTTACAATAAGAGCAAGTGCTGGTACAATAAGAGCAAGTGGTGGTACATAAGAGCAAGTGCTGGTACAATAAGAGCAGTGTGGTTTCAATAAGAGCAAGTGCTGGTACAATAAGAGCAAGTGCTGGTACAATAAGAGCAAGTGTGGTACAATAAGAGCAAGTGTGGTACAATAAGAGCAAGTGGTGGTACAATAAGAGCAAGTGGGTGGTACAATAAGAGCAAGTGCTGGTACAATAAGAGCAAGTGGTGGTACAATAAGAGCAAGTGCTGGTACAATAAGAGCAAGTGCTGGTACAATAAGAGCAAGTGCTGGTACAATAAGAGCAAGTGGTGGTACAATAAGAGCAAGTGGTGGTACAATAAGAGCAAGTGGTGGTACAATAAGAGCAAGTGCTGGTACAATAAGAGCAAGTGCTGGTACAATAAGAGCAAGTGCTGGTACAATAAGAGCAAGTGCTGGTACAATAAGAGCAAGTGCTGGTACAATAAGAGCAAGTGATGGTACAATAAGAGCAAGTGCTGGTACAATTAAGAGCAAGTGGTGGTACAATAAGAGCAAGTGCGGGTTTACAATAAGAGCAAGTGCTGTACAATCAAGAGCAAGTGCGGGTTACAATAAGAGCAAGGTGTGGTACAATAAGAGCAAGTGATTTACAATAAGAGCAAGTGATAGTACAATAAGAGCAAGTGGTGGTACAATAAGAGCAAGTGCTGGTACAATAAGAGCAAGTGCTGGTACAAAAAGAGCAAGTGCTGGTACAATAAGAGCAAGTGGTACAATAAGAGCATGGTGGTACAATAAGAGAAAAGTGGTGGTACAATAAGAGCAAGTGGTGGTACAATAAGAGCAAGTGCTGGTACAATAAGAGCAATTTGGTGTACAATAAGAGCAAGTGCTGGTACAATAAGAGAAAAGTGGTGTACAATAAGAGCAAGTGGTGGTACAATAAGAGCAAGTGGTGGTACAATAAGAGCAAGTGGTGGTACAATAAGAGCAAGTGCTGGTACAATAAGAGCAAGTGGTGGTACAATAAGAGCAAGTGCTGGTACAATAAGAGCAAGTGCTGGTACAATAAGAGCAAGTGCTGGTACAATAAGGGACAGCAGCAGTGTATGATGGCTGATAGTTTCACAACAACACAGAAAATTACTTTCCTTTCCTGACACAGACATTATGTACCATTTATCTGACTGTCTTCATTAAATAATCACTGATGCCCTTTCATTATTAACCAGCTGATAACTGAGGTACGTAAGAATCTCGCTATGTTAATGTTTCCAGCAAAAACTTTGATATTTCATTATAATACGTAGAAGTAAATTTGTTGCTTGTGCAAGTTGAACATTTCTCTCTCACTTTCTGACCTACTTTAGTCAGCTTATTACTTATACTGAACAGTATTTTTGTAAACAGTTCGTTACTACTTTAACACCGAATTATCATACGGGTTTGGTGCTTTTTTTTAATATATAATAAGAATAATAGGAATGATGTGTCCAAGGACCGTAATATAAATAAGTCTGACTTTTTTGGGTTATCCCACATAACAGTATATGTGTAGATTACCTACAATAATCCGAAAAAAAAGTCAAAGTGACTTATTTCCATTGGGGTCCTTGGAACCTACGAAGTTTCCATATAATGTTTTTGACAACCATGATCCACATGATGGTTCTGCGGTATATAATAAAACTATCAGACTAACACCTGAACAGCAGTTAGTGCTACAACAGACAACTTCATTCACTATATGTCAAGGCATTAATGTTCATTAATTATTGAGTATTTTATTTTCATGATAAATAGGAGAGCTTGAAGGTAGGGGCTCCAGAACCTAGCAGAAGGTAACATTAATGATTTAATTTGGATTACTATCACAGAATTAGTAACCCAGAGTAATCCAAGAAAGCCACTTAGTCTGGCTTATTTCACTATGGTTCCTTAAAATTCTCCCCAGGATGCAACTAACAAGGGTAACACATAGGTACCTACTTAATGCTAAATGAACAAGAGTAACAGGTGTAGGGTTGGTTAATGAGACTTTAAAGTCTGTTGACTACATGAAGGCCATTAAGGTTTTATCTCTCTTGTTTATCTTGAGTCAAGAATAAATTAATCCCAAACTTAGGGATTAAAGTAAACTCTCAGCATTATGTATACTGAGAGACATACATAACATGGTGTATATATCCTGGTCACATTCCTTTGCACATTCACCACACTACAGACACATTGTCAGTGTGGCTTTGTTTATGCTGGAGTGAGCATTAGTCTCTGTGCTCTTCCAAACATTTCACAATAATTCATTGTGTTTGGTGCTTGTAGATTGAGTGCGACTGGAGTGGTAGAGGCAGTGGTTGAGGAAGCGGTTGAGGAAGCGGTTGAGGCAGTGGGTGAGGCAGTGGGTGAGGCAGTGGGTGAGGCAGCGGTTGAGGCAATGGTTGAGGCAGTAGTTGAAGCAGTGGTTGAGGCAGCGGTTTAGGCAGCGGTTGAGGCAGCGGTTGAGGCAAACGGTTTTGAGGCAGTGGTTGAGGCAGTGAGTGAGGCAGTGGGTGAAGCAGTGGTTGAGGCAGTGGTTGAGGCAGTGGGGGAGGCAGCAGTTGAGGCAGCGGTTGAGGCAGTGGGTTTAGGCAGCGGGAGAGGCAGTGGTGAGGCAGGGGTGAGGCAGTGGTTGAGGGAGTGGTTGAGGCAGTGGGCAAGGCAGGAGTGAGGCAGTGGTTGGGCAGTGGTTGAGGTAGTGGGCGAGGCAGCAGTTTAGGCAGTGGGTGAGGCAGTGGTTGAGGCAGGTGGTGAGGGAGCGGTTGAGGCAGCGTTGAGGCAGTGGGTGAGGCAGCGGTTTGAGGGCAGTGGTTTGAGGCAGTGGTATTTAATAACATACATGTTATTAATAATGATAATAATAATACATGCTATTAAAATAACATGTACTATTATTATTTATAACATACGTGGACCCTTGAGTTTCGCAGCATCAACTTTCGTGAAAAATTTGACTTCGTCAAGTTTTTTTTTGGCAAAATTTGGCCTCGGTTTCGTGATTAGACTCGTGATTCGGCGACCGTCCGGAAACCCCCCCGCCCGTTACCACACACACAAAGCCAGTTCTCCCACGCCCTTCATACTCAGTGTGCCATTGTTTACCAACACGTGACCCTCACCACGCGGGTTCATACGTAATAATCCATTGTTTTTTGTGATTGGGAACTGCTAAATAAGTCACCATGGCCCAAGGAAAAGCTAGTGCAAGCCTTTTGTAAAGAAAGTGAGGAACACGATCGAATTCAAGAAGGAAATCATTGAAAATACGAGAGTGGAGTGGGTTACAGGTTTGTGTCCACTTCAGAAAAATCGTAAAGAAATGCCAGAAACAGAGCTCTCTGGACAGATATTTTGTGCGACAGGGGTCCAGTGGCTCTCAAGTTGTTCCCAGTGCCAGTGTCTTTAAAAAGCAAAGGGAAGTAACCCCAGATAAGGACTTCATACCTGAAGTCCTAATGGAAGGAGATTCTCCTTCCAAACAATAGTGTACCACCTTCTCCTGCTCCCAAATCCTCTCTATCTTCCATCCACTCAAAAGTCTTCTTAAAGGTAAGTGTAATGTTATTAATTCTCCGTTTTAAATCCATTAACTTGATTTCTGATGTGTTTTTCAGTATGGTAAATCTTATTTAATTTTAAAAAAAATATTTTATTCATTAATATTTTTGGGTGTCTGAACGGCTACATAATTTTTATTTCCATTATGTTCTTATGGGAGAAAATGGTTTTCATGAGTTTCGTGAATTACGACTTTCAGCAGCTCTCTGGAACGGAGATTAATCTGAAACTCGGGTCCACTGTATATGTTTATTAAATACCACTGCTCAACTGCTGCCTCTACATTGCCCATCAACCGCTTGCCTCTACATGGGCCTCTACCATTGCCTCAACCGCTGCGTCAACCACTCCTCACCCACTGCCATCACCCACAGCCTCACCCACTGCCTCACTCACTGCCTCACTACACTGCCTCTCACACTGGCCTCATCTGCTGCCTCAACCGTTTTCCTCAACCACTGCCCTCTACCAGTGCATCTACCACGCCTGTCACACGCAATCTACAAGCACCAAAACACAATGAATTATTGTGAAAGTATTGAAGAGCAACAGAGAACTAATCTCACTCAGCATAAACAAAGCCACACTGCCAATGCGTGTAACCAACTTCCTCGTATTTTATACAATTTCACTTCTTCAACATCTCCTATCCGTCAATTTATTATTAACTTATTAATATTATTATTATTATTATTATATTATAACTATGTTTATTGGTTATTATTAGCATAGCAGGAAAGTTTGATTTCTTTGCTGTGTTCAAGAGTAAACACATGAGTCACCTCCAGTACCCTGTCCATAGACCATTACCAATACAGTCATGAATTGTTTTAACAATTACTTTATACTGCTACGTTTAATACAAATAATGAACAAACAAAACACTCACACACATAAGGTGGTGGGAGGGCTGTCTGCCAGTTGGTGGGGGTCAGAGGGAGGTAGTAAGGACTCGCAGTGGTTGCGAGAAAGTGTGGAGCATTGGCGTGGAAGGTAATTGAGGAGGCAGTTGGTGGGGCAGTGGTGGAGCAGTGGTGGAGGCAGTGTCGGGAGGCATGCGGGGGCGAGGCATGGCTATTTAATAACATACATGTTATTAAACCATAACATGCATGTATTTAGTACAATTTATGTTGTTATTATGTATTTATGATTGTTCACGCGTTCAACAAGTTAAGGAAGCAGTATTGTATTATATTTCCCAACAATATATTGAGCGCAAACCAAACATGCACGATTTGTTTCAACAGATCGCGAGGCTCTTGATCCCCGAACCCTCTGCGAATGATTGACAAGGAGACTTGTAATTTGATGGTAATGTACACACCTATACAATAGTAAAACTATAAATAAAATGGATTTGTTTTTGTGCAATATTTTTGGGTTTTCTGGGAACGGATTAATGTATTTCCATTATTCTTGTGGGAAATATTGCTTCGCCTTTCAAGACTTTTAGACTTTAGAACACTAGCTCCTGAACGATTCGAGAGTTCGAAAGATAAGGGTTCCACTGTACCAAATACTTGAATGTGATAAAGTTAGAAATTAGATGATTATCATGCCTGTCCAGCTATTTTATATGCCTATGTTTCATTTACGCAATATTCGAAACAGTGGCTAAAAATTTCTGAAGCGGCACCTCCACTAATTTAGAGCATGACCTCCAATACTCAGCCTGTAGTTGTTATGAGTGTCAAGGGAATGTCCCTAGGTTCTCTACTCTTTCTGTTTACATCAGTGAGACCTTCCCCAATGCATTGTGACTCCTTAAACAAGTACTCATCTCGCAGATGACACGCAGACTTACACCTTCTCAACCACCCAGAACCTGGTTATGGCTTAGTAACACTGTAAACAGCGAGTCAAACATAAAATATTAACTGGATGATGATCAGCAACTACTCCTCAATTAGACAAAACCTACTTCATCTGTTTTGGAACAAACATTAAATATCCAGCTAAACATATCAATAAATGGGTTCACAATTGACAAGACAACCGAGGCAAATTCTAGATGTCACCTTGACTGCACTCTGTAAAATTTCAAGACGCACATTGAGCATATAGATAAGAAAGTTTCCATACAATAGGTAACCTTTTCCAAGATACGAACTATGTACCCTAACTGGCACGCACCTACCTTATATCACTCTCTAATAATCACTCTTATCTCACTATGTAATTGTGCTTGGGGAACTACGACAGCCAATCACCTAAACTTTAATAAACCGTAACAAAAAGTGGCAGTGTGGATTATCACAATACTACCAGCAACCAGACAACACACCCAACCACTCTTCAAAAGCGTGACCTATTAATAATACAGAAGTAAACACACTTATTACTGTGCCCAACTATATAATACAAACACATAAACGCCATATCATTCCCTCTACTCAAACTTCTAGACAGCTTCATCATAACAGGACAGGCAATAACACGAGCACAAACCCATTTGAGACATTCCTCTGTCCCATCCACACATGCAAAAATGCAGTGTACATAAAGGGCCCGAAGATCTGGAACTCTTTGATCTGATACAGCAAGAGGACCCCCTGCCCCCAAATCAATTTAGGAATATACTAAAAAATCATCTCATCACTCAATAACAGCCAAACCCACACAATGCTAAACTAACCGAATTTAAAGCAACTCTCCCAAATATTTTATTATCCTTAACTATTAAGCCATTATTACAAACTTTAAAATGTATGTTTTGTATATAAATTGTACACCTCATATTAATAATAAAGTAAAATATTGAATACAGCCTCTCCTCACTTAATGATGTATTCATTTCCCAAACATGGTCTTAGGAACGGAACTCCGTCATTGAGTGAGAAGAGTGTTTTATTGTATTCTGCCACTCTTCACCTGTCTAGACTTAAGTAGTCTATAGTATTATTTGTGATAAATGGTTTGAAAACTGACAATTGGAAGATTGAGACATTACACAACATATGGTAATCTTTACTGAAGAAACGTTTTGCCACACAGTGGCTTCATCAGTCCGGTACAAAGCAGAAAGGTGTAAGGAGTGGAGAAGTTTGAGGTAATCAGTCCCTCAGCCCTGGAATCGATGTTCAGTCCATCACTCTTGTAGAAAGTGCAGCATAGGGCCAGAGAAGTGTCCTTATATACTGTAGTCAGGTGAGTCAAAGCAGGGGGAGGTGGGATCACAGTGGAACCATCCGATAGTGTAGTAGGTCTTCGTCCACCCCTTTACAACTTTCTGCTTTGTACTGGACTGATGAAGCCACTCTGTGGCAAAACGTTTCTTTCAATAAAGATTTCCATATGTTTCTTAAGTGTCTCAATTTTATAAGTATTAGGTTACTAAGAACATAAGAATGGGGGGAACACTGTAGAAGACCTACTGGCCTAAAAGGGCAGGTCCTTATCAAAACCACCTTTACCCGAAGCTACCCAAAAATTTTTACTCTCTTACCCACAACACCATTCAGACCCAGTCCCTCCCACTCATATATCTGTCCAGTCTCTTTTTAAAGCCACCCAAGGTCCTAACCTCAATCACCCTATCGAAGATTGTTCCACGCATCCACAACTCTGTTTGAAAGCCAATACTTGCCTATGTCCTTTCGAATCTAAATTTATCTAACTTAAATCTGTTTTTTTCTGGTTCTTACCTGGTTTCCTATTCTCAGTATTTTATTAATATCTCCTTTGTTTATGCCATCCACTTATTACACTTCCTTATAGAATAAATAATTTTAGTCATTCTTCTCTGTATTTCTCCAACAAATCTATATCCATCCCGTATTAAGGAGGCGAAAACTGAGCGGGATAATCCAAATGAGTCTCATAGTGATGTATACAGCTGTAAAATAACTTTTGGACTTCTGTTGCTTACACTTCTTGCAAATAAATCCCATTAATCTGTTAGCCTTATTGCACAGACTTAGGCACTGTTGTCATATCTTTAGATTTCTGCTTACCATGACTCCCAAGTCCTTTTCATATTCTGTATGATCAAGCTCTGCTTCACCTAGTTTATAACTTCGATGGCACTTTTCTTAAGAGTCTTTTTGTGTGGTGCTCTATCAAGGGCTTTACTGAAATCCAAATAAACAATATCATATTCATTATCGCTGTCTGCTGCTTCAAGTGTTTTATTGAAGAACATCAGTAAATTTGTCAGGCTGGAATGGCCTCTTGTGAACCCATGCTGAGATTTATTAATCAAATTATGCTCCTCAAGATGACTTGTAATAATATCAACTATAGTTGATTCTATTAATTTGCCTACTATAGACGTCAGGCTTATTGGACGTAATTTGATGGAATGGACGTATCCCCTGATTTAAATATAGGAACTACATTAGCTGTCTTCCACATCTCTGGCACAACACCAGTTAGGATGGATGCATTAACCCCTTGACTGTCGCAACCCAAATCCTGAGGTCGCAAAATTTCCCCCCCCCAAAAAAAAAAATTATTTTTTCTATATGAAATGATAGAGAATATTTTCCTGATTGTAGTGACACCAAAAGAATGAAATTTTGATGGAAAACTAACGGAATTACGCTCTCACAAAGTTTAGCGACCTTAGCGATATTTATGAATCGGTGATTTTGCCCACTTTGAGCCCTACTTTCGGCTAATTCCATTGTTCCATCGACCAAACTCATAGCTGTTTCTTTAAACTCCATTTTTCTATCGATTGAGTACAATAAACTGCCCATTTACTGATTTCAACTACCAATAATGTGACCAGAAATTTTGCAATTTGGCCAATTTCACAAAAAATTAAAAAATATGACAATTTCAAATAGGGTCCAGAATGAACAATGCAGACATTCCTAGCTCTAAAATTACATTTTCTTTGTTCATCAGTCACGTCTCCAGGCCCCTCTGATATTACTCTTGCTTTCTGTTTTGAATTTTTATGCAAACAAAAAATAGAAGATTTACACAAAAAACCTGCACATAAAAGAGAGAAGCTTATGATGACGTTTCGGTCCGACTTGGACCATTGACAAAGTCACACTAACCAGAAGTGGAGCAGGACGGCTATATATAGCAGAAGTAGTAGGTGGTAGTAGTAGTAGTAGTAGTAGTAGTAGTAGTAGTACAAGAATGGTATATAATACCGACAAGATGAAATTAAGACACGTGCGCAACACCCGGGCATCCCTATCACAGATGTTTCGCCATCCAGCCAGCCATTGGATGGCAAAATGTCCACAACAAAGACAACCAGACGACGCAAACTTCAGAACTTAACCTGACTCCTCATTTTTACTTTTTCTTTTTCTTCTTCTCCCTCTTCCCCTTTCCTCTTTCCTTTTCTTCTCTGGGTTGTCTTTCTCTCTTCTGTCTCGTGTTTCTGTTCCTTCTTCATTTATTTCACCACTTCCCCTTTCACACACCTCTGTACGCTTGCTCTCCCTCAGTGGGCACCTAGCTCTCCTGCAGTGTCTCCCCTTCCTTTGTAGATGACTGGCTCGTCCTCCTTATTTCCCACTTCTACCACTACCACTACTACTACCTCTTCTACTACTACTACTACTACAACTACTGATGAAATTAAGACACATGTGCGGCGTCTGGTTGTCTTTGTTGTGGACGTTTCGCCATCCAGTGGCTGGCTGGATGGCGAAACGTCTATGATAGGGATGCCCGGGTGTTGCGCATGTGTCTTAATTTCATCTTGTCGGTATTATATACCATTCTTGTACTACTACTACTACTACTACCACCACCTCTTCCTGCCTATATGTAGCCGTCCTGTTCCACTTCTGGTTAGTGTGACTTTGTCAATGGTCCAAGTCGGACCAAAATGTCGTCATAAGCTTCTCTCTTTTATGTGCGGGTTACTTGTGTATCGTTCCAGTCACGGTATTGTGCCTTTTTTTTGTTATTTATAGAAGATTTACTGTTATGCAAACTACTGCTATATTGTAATAATTGTATAAATAATGTCAACCCATTCATGACTGCATATTAGAGTGGCTACTTGGACATTTATGGAAAATGACATCATTTTTTGTTTACTTTTGACACTGCAAAAATCAAGACATGTCCCCTAATTTTTGACTCCATTATCAAGGTTCTTTTTCATAGAAAAAATATCAAAATCAACCTCTAATTTCCTATATTATGTGTTTTCCATTCCTATAAAATGAGACCAAGAACACATGAATACAACATAAAAGTACTATATGAAAATAGACCACAAAGTGGCATTTTAATTAAAAAAAAAAGGTCAAGTTTTTTCTCATGCACTGCGTGCTGTAGGATTTTTTTTATATAGTGCACCCTGACCACACACCCCATTCCTCTAACATAGTGGGCCTCCCACTTTCTCCTGCTTTTGAGTTGAAGCCGCCTAGAATTAGAGTACAGTGGACCCTCGACAATTCGATACATCCGTTCCTGAGAGCTATCGAATGTCAAAATATCGAACGTCGAATTAAATTTCACCATAAGAAATAATGGAAATCAAATTAATCCATGCAAGACACCCAAAAGTAATGAAAAAAAAAATTTACCACATGAAATATTTAAGTTTAAAAAACCCTTCAGGGTTGTCCCGTAGATCTACGGCTTTCACGTGAGTGGACCAAACGAAGATCTATGCCAAAATTTCTAAAGCGCCGTCAAATTTAGCGCGAAAGCGCTCATAGGCCTACCTGTGAAGAGAACGGGTCTGCATATGGGTTTGCGCCATCAACAAAAAATCTAGCACTCCCGCATTAGCATGTGGGAATGCCGGCTCAGTACCCTTGCCTCACCCATGCCATCGTCGCAAGGCAGCTCTACTCCATCGGAAATTGGACTCTCCTCTTCTATCTGATATTCTGACACTGAGGAAGTGGAAATGAAGACGAATTCTTTTGCTTTGATCAGTTATGACCGAAAGGAATCAACCAGGATATCGATAATAGTGCAGAAAACCCTGACGATCCTCAATCTTCTACCTCGGTGTTTGGGGCACCCCTCAGTCACGGTCCAGTTGTAACCCTCAACGCAAGAAAAACTAATATTTTCGTGTGCCAGGCCTCTGACTTCGGTAATGATGATGATAGTTATTGGATTGTGATTTTATTGCTCTTGACGCTCATTCGAGTATTGAAGTGAGGAATCAATATTTCCCAGTGAAGCGTTCGTATGTACGCCGCCGCATGCGCTTCGAGTATTGTACCCTATGCTGTGCCCTCAAGGTACGGAGTACATCCCGTGGCCCTACAGCCCAGGAATAGATAGAGATATGAGGATGATGTGGCTACACTTGGCATGGAAAACCAGCAGCATCAGCAGATGGTGGTAGTGGTGATGGAAGTGGCACGGCCATGCGTGACTCACCAGCCCAGGCTGGGACCCACGCTGCTGACCCACAGTTTTCAAGGACAAAGCTGACGTCACCACCAGCCCACCACCACCACAACACCCGCACAACCAGCCTATGGTGTCCAGTATCCACCACTAAACCGTATCTGGGATTGGCAACCAAAATCCCAATTTTGTCCACAAGCCCCACCACGTTGATGACTCTCAAATGGAATTCTACCTACTTGCCCCTTGGAACCATTGCCAGTGACCTGGAATTCTTTGAATTATTCTTTGACCAGCCATTGATGTAAACCATTGTCGAGGGGGAAAGTAATAAGTATTTTGCGTACACACCATGGCAAATACGATCATACACTACAGTCAAGACTACAACCGGGTGGAAAGAGACGCCTGTTGCAGAAATGTATTTGCTTTTTGAACAATAATGCTTATGCCCATGACAATAAGCATATTATAAAAGCATACTGGCACAGATTTGGCTAATTTCTAAACCCCGTCTTCAGTGAAATCATATCCCAGTGAACAGTTTTATCTACTGTTCCGTATGTTGCACTCTCGGACAAAACCAGGCCTGACAGAATGACAGGTTATACAAGCATTAGAAAATGTTTTTATGTATCCAAACAAAAAGTTCAGCATATACTTTTAACTCCATCAAGAATCTTGTAATTTGACGAGTCTTTGATTTTGTTCAAAGGTAGGCTGTCATTCAAGCATTATATCCGAGCAAGAGGAAACGCTTTGGTATAAAACTGTTGACTTTGTGACTAGAGACAGTGGCCTGTATTGGATATTTGTTTGTATAACACGGGAAGTAAAACATTGAAAGATCCAAGATGTTATTGGGTATCTCAGGTGACATAGAGAAAGCATGATGGCACCTTTATCTTTTGTAAGGGGCATACATTATAAACCGATAACTGGAACACAAGCCCATAACTCATGATTCTTGCAAGGTGATACAAGACAGATGTGTGTGGCACAGTGCGTTAAACGTAAACATATGCCCAGGTCTCAACGCATGGTGCTCGTTGATGACGTGCAGGGTTTACAGCCCATGACATCATGGCATTACGGTGGCATGACAAACGAGATGTCACAATTGTTTGACAACCATTCCCGTAATGAAATGCAAGACAGTGGCAAGTTGATCGAGTGACAAATGAACGTATTCGAAAACTAGTGACACTGATTGATTATACACAAAACATGCGCTTTGGTTACAAATGTGACATGCAATTGGCTTGTTGATTGTGTTCGTAAAAGTTACAAGTGGTACATGAAACTTCTCTTCCATCTCATGGACATTTCAATGCTAAAATGCATGTAATATGTACCAATGAAGACTGGCAACAGCCCAAACCGTATGGTGAATTTTGTTGTCTGTTGTCAGACAACTCATAATGAATTTACCAGGTAACAACCACCTGCTATACAAAACTGTCCTCGAACTCCTCAGGATATCCCAAGCGTTTGAAAAGGGGGAAGGTAAATCATAATACAACTTCCTTCAACTCCAGAAGAAATTTGCTCAGAAAGAGATGCATAGTCTGTGCACAAACAAAACACGGCAACAAAGACGCAAAGACACTTGGTTTGTATGCGGAATGTAAGGTGCCTCTGTGCATGGTGCCTTTTTTTCAAGGAGTTCCACAAGCTCCAGCAGTTCTAAAACCATGCCCAGTGATTGTAAATACGTAAATATATGATAGAACATTAGTATTTACAAGATTTGTGCATGTTTATTGTAATAAAAAAAAGTGGTAAACAATATTATAATGACGACTTTAGTGCAGTTATTGTGTTCAATACAGTGAGTTTATATACTGGTCTCCCTCAACATTCACAAGGGTTAGGGGATCAAGAGCCTCGCGAATGTTGAAAAACCGTGAAAGTTTGGTGCCCCAATATATTTTAGGGAAATAAAACAATACCTTCCTTAACTTGTTGAACCATGAACAATTATAAAATACATGAAAAAGTCGTAAATTATTCTAAATACATACGTTATGCCTTAACAACATGTATGTTATTAAATACCACGCCCACCACTGCAAGTCCCTACTACCCTCCCTCCGACCCCCCACAACTGGCAGCCAGCCCTCCCACCACTGTGTGGTGAGTGTTTTGTTTGTTTTATTATTGGGTATTAACCCTTTAGGTCCAAGGCCCAAACTGAAGTGGTGCCCCAGTGTCCAAGAATTTTCAAAAAAAAAATGTTATTTTTTCTTATGAAATGGTAGAGAATCTTTTTGTGAAGGTAATAAAACAAAAAGTACGAAATTTGGATGGAAAAGGAAAATTGACAAATTTTGCTCTCGCGAATTTTGATGTGTCGCTGATATTTACGAATCGGCGATTTTGCCGACTTTGACTCCCATTTTAGCCAATTACATTATTCCAGTCAACCAAATTCTTAGCTATTTCACTAGTATTACTTCTATTCTATCGATTGAGCACAAGAAATCACCCAAGTCAACTGTTTCAACTACAAATTAAAGGTCGGGAAATTTTTAAATTTTGGCCCAATTTTTAAAACAAATTTCAAAATATTCCAAATTTTAAAATAGGGGCCAGAATAAACAAAGTAGGTATTCCCCGGAACTAAACAACATTTCCTCTGTTCATTG
>NW_026509388.1:0-11774 GCF_026875155.1 Cherax quadricarinatus
ATACATAAACCCCCCTACGACTTTTAATGTGTACCTGCATGCCAGCACAGTGTGTAAGCATATTTAGGTACAGGTATACATAAGTATAATTGTCAGAGTATAAAATATGAAATAACTTTCAAAAACACTTGAAATTTTCGAAAGTTTCCAGACATAATGGAGAGACCCAGTGCTCACGGACCTTATGGAGAATGTAAACAAACTGGGTGGGGGGAAGTGACTGTATTAGAAAGTCAGGTGGGGGGGAGCCGTATAGCAAATTTTGGTCATAATTTGAAATGTCCGTACAGGTCTGCCATCACAAATAGTTATTCAGCACTAATTTCGGCTAGCATAATTTCAAATTTCCAGGGTCGCCACACCAACCTGCTGGTACTGTTTGGTGGTGCTACTTGCTGCATAAGTCATTCTAATTTCTTCTTCTCCATTTATTGTTATAACCTGCTTGCTTTTAGCCTTAGCCATGGTTCCAATGAATAAAAGAAATGCTTTACATTGTGTAAAGAACCTACACAGTACATTATCCATTAAATAACAAAAAGGCACAATACCGTGACTGGAACGATACACAAATAACCCGCACATAAAAGACAGAAGCTTACGACGACGTTTCGGTCCGACTTGGACCATTGACAAAGTCACACTAACAGAGGAGGAGCAGGACGGCTATATATAGGCAGGAAGAGGTGGAGGTAGTAGTAGTGGTAGTAGTAGTAGTAGTAGTAGTAGTAGTAGTACAAGAATTGTATATAATACCGACAGGAAGAAATGACACATGCACAACACCCGGGCATCCCCACCATAGACGCTTCGCCATCCAGCCAGTGACTTTGTCAATGGTCCAAGTCGGACCGAAACGTCGTCGTAAGCTTCTGTCTTTTATGTGCGGGTTATTTGTGTATCGTTCCAGTCACGGTATTGTGCCTTTTTGTTATTTATGGACCCCGCAGTTAAGCGTCATATTCTCTCCAACTTTTTTAATGTTCTTCCCTCTTTTAAACCCCTCTTTCGATCTTATGAGGCTGCTCTTATTGCTACCCGGCGTCGTAAGAATCAGCTTCGCTTCCTACGTGACTGTCTTGCTGAACAAGTTCTGCCACCTTCCTTCTCCCACTTCCTGAAAACCAACCCACTGGGCACTCCCTTTCCTGATCATGCCCGTCTCCTACTTCAACAGCTCATTCTTTCTACTAAATCACAGGTTGAAGATGCCTTCTTTACTCTCCGTCAACGTCAACGTGGCTCTCTTTGCGGCTCTACCTACAGGATCTCTGTAACCTTCTCTCTACCATTGCCTTTGACATTTGCTCGCCTGAATGCGCAAATTCATTCTTCCAAACTACAAAATAACTTCAACGTCTCATCTCAGCTAGCCCTTGGTCTAAATTCTCCCTCACTGACTGTGTTACTAATCTGTCTTCTGTCTCACTCTCTCAGTATGAGCTTGAACTTCTTGGTTTTGGTCTTTCCTTTGCCACTTCGCCTACTCCTCGCGCTGGTATTTCCCTGATTAGCTCTTTTGATTCCTTTCGTCAATCTCGCTTCCGTAATCTTCCTGACTTGTCCATTTTTGTGGTGCTCTCCTTCCTGCTCTTGTTAGTCTGTTTTCCAAGAATCACCACCTTCCACGCCGTTACCAACTTGCCCTTTCTTCTCTTAAATCTAACACTAACATTGTCTTACTATCTTCTGACAAAGGTAATTCGGTAGTTATCCTTGATGGGCGAGGGATTACCTCCGTAAGCTGATGTCTTGCTCTCTGACTCACGCACCTACACTCCTCTCGTTTCCAACCCTCTTGATCGCATCAAGAGAACTTTCAACAAAAACTAAGGACTCTCTCCGACCTCTGTCCTCCTAAACTTTGACCTTGTTCAACGGTTTTCGTGTCATCTGTCCCTCTCTTCCTATTCTATGGCCTTCCCAAAACTCATAAACCTGATATTCCTCCTTCGTTCCTATCATATCCTCTAGAGGTTCTGTCTCTTATTCTCTTGCTTCTTGGCTGGCCAAAACCCTCACTCCCTTTCTTGGTACTTTTTCTCCTGCCCACCTCCGTCACTCTCAAGACTTCATTGAACGGGGTTCGCTCTCTCCCCACCTGTAAGATGCTTAGTCTTGACGTTGAGTCCCTCTTCCCCAATGTCCACTTGATGATGTCTTGATTTCCTTAGAGAGAAGGCCCATGAAGGGTTTCTTCATCTCCCTATCCCCACTGATGTCTTTCTTTGATCTGATCCGCCTCTGTGTGGACTCTAACTCCTTTTCCTTCCAAGGGAAATATTATTCCCAAACCTTGGGTGTCGCTATGGGCTCTCCTCTCTCTCTCCTGTCCTTGCTAATCTTTACATGGAATACTTCGAGACTGTTCTTCCTACCCTCGATGTGCAACCTTCACTCTGGCTCCGCTATGTGGATGACATCTTTGCTCTGTGGCCTCATGACTCCAGTCTCTTCCAACCTTTTCTTGAAGCTCTTAACAATCTTGCCCCTTCCAATAAAGTTTAAAGCTGAATGGGAATCTAATTCCTTACTTCCTTTCCTTGATGTCCATGTCCACCGCTCAGATACAGGTTTTTCCTTTTTCCGTTTACCGTAAACCTATGCACAGTGCATGTACATTCACTACTTTTCCTATCATGCTTCCCCTGTCAAGAAAAGTGTTCTTATCTCCCTCTTTTCTCCGTGCCCTCCGCATCTGTGATCCTCAGTTCCTTCCAGCAGAAATTTCCACTCTTTATATTTCGTTCTCCCGTCTTGGCTACCCTTCCCATTTCATAGACTCTGCCCTCTCACGTGCTAAACGCAATTTCTTCTCTCCCAAACCTCTACTCATGGGAACTCTTCTATCCTCTGCCTTCCCTACATTTCCGGTCTTTCTAATCTCAACAATTCTCTCCGTCCCTTAGACATCAAGCTTACTTCCGCCAGACTAACACTCTTCGCACTAATCTCGTTCATACCTCTCCTCCTCTACAGATGTTCCTGGTGTCTACTCTATTTCTTGCTCCTCCTGTCCTCTTCAATACTTTGGAGAAACTGGTCGATCTCTTTCTGACAGACTTAGGGAGCACAAAAATAGTGTTAGGCTTGCCGACACTAACAATGCTCTTTTCTGTCACGTCAGAGATCATAGCCATCCTATTGACTGGTCTTCTGCTAAAACTGTCTTCCCTACTTCCAACTCGAACAGTCGCCGTTTAGTTGAATCCTCTCTTATACACAACTTTCCTTGTATGAACCTTAGCCCTGGCTTCGTCTCTGTAGATGCCTTCCTCTCCCACTACATTGTAAAATGCTCCAAACTTCAGAACACCCGTGACTTAACCTGAATCCTCATTTTTTCTTCTTCTTCTTCTTTTTTTTTTTTTCTCTTCCCCTTTCCCTCTCTCCTTTTCTCCTCTGGGTTGTCTTTCTCTCTCCTGTCTCGTGTTTCTGTTCCTTCTTTATTTTATTTCACCACTTCCCCTTTCACGCACCTCGGTGCGCTTGCTCTCCCTCTGTGGGTTTCTAGCTCTCTTGCAGTGCTCCCCTTCCTTTGTATTTGACTGGCTCGTCTTCCTTATTTCCCACTTCTACCACTACCACTACTACTACCTCTTCTTCTTCTACTACATCTACTGATGAAATTAGACACATGTGCGGCGTCTGGTTGTCTTTGTTGTGGACGTTTCGCCATCCAGTGGCTGGCTGGATGGCGAAGCGTCTACGGTGGGGATGCCTGGGTGTTGTGCATGTGTCATTTCTTCCTGTCGGTATTATATACAATTCTTGTACTACTACTACAACTACTACTACTACCACTACTACTACCTCCACCTCTTCCTGCCTATATATAGCCGTCCTGCTCCTCCTCTGTTAGTGTGACTTTGTCAATGGTCCAAGTCGGACCGAAACGTCGTCGTAAGCTTCTGTCTTTTATGTGCGGGTTATTTGTGTATTATCCATTAAAGATAAGGTGGCTTTGAAGCCACTGTTGGTTGCTATGAGCTCAGTCTCGTGATGCAGGGGAATATGCTTTATTATAATAATAATAATAATAATAATAATAATAATAATAATAATAATAATAATAATAATAATAATAATAATAATAATAATATCTTCATTTACTACAAGTACATGTACATGGTATACAGGCCTAGCTGACAATAATGACATACTTCTATATGGAAAGCCCCTTTTTATGCTCCACATGTTGGGCAAATTAGGTCAGTGTCCAGGGATATGACCCACACCAGTCAACTAACATCCAGGTACCCATTTTACTGATGGGGAACATAGA
Source organism: Cherax quadricarinatus (assembly GCF_026875155.1). Lineage (NCBI taxonomy): Eukaryota > Metazoa > Arthropoda > Malacostraca > Decapoda > Parastacidae > Cherax > Cherax quadricarinatus. The sequence goes on from NW_026509388.1 coordinate 4,286, forward strand.
CAACAGGTGGAAAGAAACACGTCCAATGTTTCTACTCTGGCTGGGGCTATTACACTAATATCAACACTACAGCTTATTGCCTACCACAATTGATCTAATATAACATAATAAATAATATTTTTTATTTTATTAACACACTGGCCGATTCCCACCAAGGCAGGGTGGCCCGAAAAAGAAAAACTTTCACCATCATTCACTCCATTACTGTCTTCCCAGAGGGGTGCTTTACACTACAGTTTATAAAACTGCAACATTAACACCCCTCCTTCCTTCAGAGTGCAGGCACTGTACTTCCCATGTCCAGGACTCAAGTCCGGCCTGCTGGTTTCCATGAATCCCTTCATAAATGTTACTTTGCTCACACTCCAACAGCACGTCAAGTATTAAAAACCATTTGTCTCCATTCACTCCTATCAAACACGCTCACGCATGCTTGCTGGAAATCCAAGCCCCTCGCACACAAAACCTCCTTTACCCCCTTCCTTCAACCTTTCCTAGGCCGACCCCTACCCTGCCTTTGTTCCACCACAGATTGATACACTCTTGAAGTAATTCTGTTTTGTTCCATTCTCTCTACATGTCCGAACCACCTCAACAACCCTTCCTCAGCCCTCTGGCCCGGTGGCCTGGTGGCTAAAGCTCCGCTTCACACACGGGGGTCCCGGGTTCGATTCCCGGCGGGTGGAAACATTTCGACACGTTTCCTTACACCTGTTGTCCTGTTCACCTAGCAGCAAATAGGTACCTGGGTGTTAGTCGACTGGTGTGGGTCGCATCCTGGGGGACAAGATTAAGGACCCAATGGAAATAAGTTAGACAGTCCTCGATGACGCACTGACTTTCTTGGGTTATCCTGGGTGGCTAACCCTCCGGGGTTAAAAAACCGAACGAAATCTTATCTTATCTTATCTTGGACAATAGTTTCGGCAATCCCACACCTCATCCTAACTTCCAAACTACGAAATCTCTGCATTATATTCACACCACACATTGCCCTCAGACATGACATCTCCACTGCCTCCAGCCTCCTCCTCGCTGTAACATTCATCACCAATGCTTCACACCCATTTAAGAGCGTTTGCAAAACTATACTCTCTGCATTCCCCTTTTTGCTTCCAAGAACAAAGTTCTTTGTCTCCACAGACTCCTAAGAGCACCACTCACCCTTTTCCCCTCATCAATTCTATGGTTCACCTCATCTTTCATAGACCCATCCGCTGACACGTCCACTCCCAAATATCTGAATACATTCACCTCCTCTGTGCTCTCTCCCTCCAATCTGATATCCAATCTTTCATCACCTAATCTTTTTGTTATCCTCATAACCTTACTCTTTCCTGTATTCACTTTCAATTTTCTTCTTTTACATACCCTGTCAAATTCATCCACCAACCTCTGCAACTTCTCTTCAGAATCACCCAAGAGCAAAGTGTCATCAGCAAAGAGCAACTGTGACGATTCCCACTTCATGTGTGATTCTTTATCTTTTAACTCCACACCTCTTGCCAAGACTCTTGCATTTACTTCTCTTACAACCCTTCTATAAATATATTGAACAACCACGGTGACATCACACATCCATGTCTAAGGCCTACTTTTACTGGGAAATAATCTCCCTCTTTCCTACATATTCTAACTTGAGCCTCACTATCCTCGTAAAAACTCTTCACTGCTTTCAGTAACCTACCTCCTATACCATACATCTCCAACATCTGCCACATTGCGCCCCTATCCACCATGTCATATGCCTTTTCCAAATCCATAAATGCCACTAAAACCTCTTTAGCCTTATCTAAATACTGTTCACTTATATGTTTCACTGTAAACACCTGGTCCACACAGCCCCTACCTTTCCTTTATTTCTACAAAGAACGTGTTAAAAGGCACACAGGCCTAGCTGACTCAGTGATTCACTACTACATAGAAAGCCGCTTGCTATGCAGAGTATTCTTGGCAAATTAGGTTAGTTTTGTCCCAGAATGTGACCCCACCCTCACATGCAAATAAGTCACTTTGATTTGTTTGTGGTGGAAGGTTGATAATGGTCTGGGTATTCATCAGTATTACTGGTGTACTAGTCATTACTTTCTGTCACAAACTCCTCAACATCATTAGATTCATCGTCAATGACACATCAATCTGTGTTAGTACTATCACTTGGGAAGGAATAGTCTCAATTCACCATCTCTCATACAATGCAGTGTGGGTGCCTAGATTTTTTTTCTTACTGTGCACACTTACCATGCAGACCCATTCTATCAAATGTAGGCCTACCAGCTCTTTCCTGCTCGATTTGAAGGTGCTAGAATTTATGCTTACTAGTATGTTACCATACTAGGGGTGTTAATGTTGCAGTTTAAAAACTGTAATGTAAAGCACCCTTCTGGCAAGACAGTGATGGAGTGAATGATGGTGAAAGTTTTTCTTATTCGGGCCACCCTGCCTTGGTGGGAATCGGCCAGAGTGTTAATAATAGTTAATAATAATAGTATGTTACCAACCCTGGTGTGTAAGTTAGTTAGTTTAATATGTTTATTATGCACCCCATACCCATCTGTGGGCGGTAGTCAAAAGATTACAGAGGTGCATAATTGGTCCAGGGACTGGACTCCAAAGTTTTGATAGCTGAGCAAGTTACAGAGGTAATGAACTCACAATTTACAAAGGTAATGAACTCACAATTTACAAAGGTAATGAACTCACAATTTACAAAGGTAATGAACTCCAGGTAAGTCTGGTCACAATCATGACAAGTTACAAAGGTATTTACAGATTACAGAGGTACGTAATGGGTCCAGGGACTGGGCCCCCAAAGTTTTGATAGCTGAACTAGGTACAAAGGTAATGAGCTCACAAGTTACAAAGGTAATGAATTCTGTAGAATGGTTACTTACGTTTATACTTTGGCTACAATCATGAACAAATTATAGAGTAATGAGCAATTCACACTTCCACACCCGGTCACAACTGTAATGAGTTATTGGTGCAAATATTGATTGTTGAGTCACAACACCACACACACACACACACACACACACACACACACACACACACACACACACACACACCACACACACACACACACACACACACACACACCACTTTAGTTTAATATCTTTATGCACCCCATACCCATCCTGTGGGCGGTAGTCAAAAGATTACAAAGGTACATAATGGGTCCAGTGACTGGACCCCAAAGTTAGGATAGCTGAACTAGTTACAAAGGTAATGAACTCCAGGTAGATCTGGTCACTAATCATGGCAAGTTACAGAGGTAATGAATCAGCTTCACTCCTATACATGGTTACAGTCATGAACAAATTACAAAGTAATGAACCACTGATACGTCCACACCTGGTCACAATTGTAATGAGTTATAAATACAAATATTAAGTGGATCATACACCCACACTAGTGCGCGCGGTGCACATACACACACAAGGGCGCACGCACGGACATGTGCACACGAGGTACAAATATATGCATACACACAAGGACGCACACCCACACACACACCCACACACACACACCCAACACCCACACACACACACACCCTCACACACACCCACACACACACCCTCACACACACCCACACACACACACCCACACACCACACACCCACACACGCACACACACACCCACACATGCACACACACACCCACACATGCACACACACACACACACACACGCACACACCTGTGACCAGCGGGGTCCCGCAGGGGTCAGTCCTAGGACCAGTGCTGTTTCTGGTAATTGTGAACGACATGACGGAAGGAATAGACTCTGAGGTGTCCCTGTTTGCAGATGACGTGAAGTTGATGAGAAGAATACACTCGATCGAAGACCAGGCAGAACTACAAAGGGATCTGGACAGGCTGCAGACCTGGTCCAGCAATTGGCTCCTGGAGTTCAATCCCACCAAGTGCAAAGTCATGAAGATTGGGGAAGGGCAAAGAAGGCCGCAGACGGAGTACAGTCTAGGGGGTCAGAGACTACAAACCTCACTCAAGGAAAAAGATCTTGGGGTGAGTATAACACCAGGCACATCTCCTGAAGCGCACATCAACCAAATAACTGCTGCAGCATATGGGCGCCTAGCAAACCTCAGAACAGCATTCCAACATCTTAATAAGGAATCGTTCAGGACCCTGTACACCGTATACGTTAGGCCCATATTGGAGTATGCGGCACCAGTTTGGAACCCACACCTAGCCAAGCACGTAAAGAAACTAGAGAAAGTGCAAAGGTTTGCAACAAGACTAGTCCCAGAGTTAAGAGGTATGTCCTACGAGGAGAGGTTAAGGGAAATCAACCTGACGACACTGGAGGACAGGAGAGATAGGGGGGACATGATAACGACATACAAAATACTGAGAGGAATTGACAAGGTGGACAAAGACAGGATGTTCCAGAGATTGGACACAGTAACAAGGGGACACAGTTGGAAGCTGAAGGACCAGATGAATCACAGGGATGTTAGGAAGTATTTCTTCAGCCACAGAGTAGTCAGTAAGTGGAATAGTTTGGGAAGCGAGTAGTGGAGGGCAGGATCCATACATAGCTTTAAGCGAGGTATGATAAAGCTCACGGCTCAGGGAGAGTGACTAGTAGCGATCAGTGAAGAGGCGGGGCCAGGAGCTCGGACTCGACCCCGCAACCTCAACTAGGTGAGTACACACACACACACCCTCACACACACCCGCACACACACCCTCACACACACGCACACACACGCACGCACACACACACACACACACACACACACACACACACACACACACACACACACACACACACACACACACACCTTGCTAGTATGTCAAAAAACCCTGAAAGGGGGAGATTGAGGTTTCCCGCGCGCGGAGCAAAAAAAAATTTGAAAATATATGAAAAACTGAGTTACTGTTACCAAAAAATAGCTGAACTCTCTGGCTACACGCTGGTATAATTATTATCCTTGTACGATGTTTCTAAAGGAATTACAGCCATTTATAACAGGCATGGTGACAGCGCTGACAGCGACATAGTGCGTAAGAGTAAGAAGCGCTGACTCAGCTTTGTTGACGTTTTTGTTACATTTTTCCCCGTGTTATTTTTATCGTTTTCGTATATCTTTATATCTAATATAATACAAATTCACCATCTGAGATCATTCCCGAGCGGGCGGAACTAATATGGTCACGGCACCAATCGGGAACCCCTGGGAATAGTGCACAAATGGCCGACACCTCCAGCCAACAAAATATTCCATACCACGCTAATATCAATTATAAGGCTTATTTATCTATCATAATTGATCTATTATGATATATAATGCAATATAATAATAGCATATAAACATAAAAAGTACACCTCAAAAAAAAATATATAGCATAATATGACGCCCCAAGGAATAAATTTCTATCGATATTTCCCCTGAAGGTGAAGAGAGGGTCCGTTCTCTCATCAGTGATGAGAGAAAACGGATTTTCAATGGTTAACTGTAATAAACACTCGTAGGCCGCGGAAAAAGTGTAAAATAAAGCGATTTTTCGGGGAAAAAAAATTGTTCCCGGGCAGCGGGGGTGGCGCGCGCTGCGGCCTATATCTCGAAAGTAACTTATTTACCTATTTAGGGGAACAGCACCTTTATTTATGATTGAATTGACTTTATTTCTCACAACAAACATGGGAGAATGATTGTTTTTACGGGGTAGCGATTCTGTTTCCGAACTATCCAAAAATATTTTAGATTTATGTGGACAACAAGGCCGACATCTTCCAATATATCAAAAAAGTTATGAAACTTTATTTTTTTTTAGCAAGAGATAAGGTTTTATTTTAGAATTCACATCGATAAGTGATGGAATTAGAGTTGTTCTAGCAGCAGCAAGTGTCAAAACCACTTGTCCAAGTACCATTGAGAAACTGTGCCCTGCCAAATGCAATTTTTCGTAAATTTTGCATATTTCATTTCCTTTTTGGCCGATATGATTGAAACTTCAGCACAGCATATTCGTTTATAACCTTCTAATAGTACACCAAAAATGAACGTAATCGGTCCAAAAAAAATATGTCGTTAAAATTCTGACCGCATCCTCCGCATTCATGGTTATACACTTGAACTCTCAGCTTGGTTTTCTCATTGCGTTTTCCTGTCACCTTTAACCCTGACTTGGACTTGCCACTGCTGCACCTGACCGTCTTCCCAAACCCCCACTTGACTTCTCTAAGGGAAGTCCCTTACCGCCCTTGGCTATGTCAGCCTACACCATTTTACAAGACCTTTGACCCGGTGTTAATACATCGTCCTCCACCAGAGTACTGGGCCTCTTACGTGACACTCCCTCATAATCCATAAACCCTTCACCATCCGCCCTATGCACCTGGGACACCCATCACTACCACTGTTGTGCAAGGTGTACGCCTTTCCTCATTGCCCACACGTCCCTCGAAACCATGGTCAACCACAGGCGACACCGCCAAAGTAGGCGGTAAATCCACTGTCGCTGGGCTGTCGAGGAGTCTCTGTATGTCCTCAAAACTGGGCAACACCAATAGCATGTGCGCCTCCTCTCCCACCGGAGGTGACGTGCCGTCGACACACTCAATCGCCTCGATCTCCGACGCCATGGGTAGCGTCGAGACGATCCTCTCCTCTGCAGCATCCACTGCATCACTCCACTTCATGTCCGCCAGTAAAACCTGCAGAACAACATCCACCATCGTGGGCCTCTGATGGGCCGACTCATTCTCCACTATTGCTTCCTTGAACGTAGTGTCTGTCAGGTCCGACCATTTTCTCCCTCGTTGTTGCTCACAAGTCTCCGCCATATGACCTGTTGCACCACACAGTCGGCACGTCCGTACCTGCCTGGTAGGTTACGTAGACCTGTGTCCGAAAATCCTCCCACATGACAAACGAGGGAATTGGACGTCTCAGTGTTATTTTCATCGAGAAAGATCCCTCGAGCATGCCAGCATAAAAGCCCTGGGACCAACACCCTACGTTGACAGCTTGTATGGTGCCATAGCACCCAAATGTCCGACTAATGTCCACCTCGTCTGCCTCGAAGGGTACATTACGAAGACGAACCCATGTATAACAAGCCAAGACATCTAAATCAGGGCACCTCAAGACCAGTGTTTGATGACAATCCATTTTTCTTGATAGGTCTCCAAAGCTCTCAAATAAGCAGCAGACGACAAATTTTACAAAAATTCTCGCGTTGCTGTTCAAAGAAATCCCATATGAATCCTCACTTGCGATCCTATACATGCTCTCTTATTACAAGAGACAGAATGACGTCAGCGGTGTCCTGGTATATTGCACCTTTCAACAATTCCACACAGACAGTGTTGACTCTTCACCTGCGCTCTGCCATCTTGAGAAAATTAAACTTCTCAAAACAGACACCAGCCGCTCGCTCTGCGTCCACCCTCACCAACAGCTGGGTGAGAACTGTCAACAACAAAAAAACCATCTCAGACCATTAATTTCCCAACAAAA
>NW_026509389.1:0-14106 GCF_026875155.1 Cherax quadricarinatus
TCCCAGATGTTCAACTGCCTCCCAGCACACATAAGGGGGATTACCAACAGACCCCTGGCAGTCTTCAAGCTGGCACTGGACAAGCACCTAAAGTCAGTTCCGGATCAGCCGGGCTGTGGCTCGTATGTTGGTTTGCGTGCAGCCAGCAGCAACAGCCTGGTTGATCAGGCTCTGATCCACCAGGAGGCCTGGTCTCAGACCGGGCCGCGGGGGCGTTGACCCCCGGAACTCTCTCCAGGTAAACTCCAGGTACCAACAATACCACCAGTCCGATGACATTCTTCTTTGCAAATATACAGGGTCTAAAGCCAGCAACAAACAACAAAATACCTTTCATCCGTGGACTGCTTGCAGAGGCAAATGCAATGTTTGCGGCTTTCACTGAGACCCACATTAAGGATCACTTGGACAACGAAATATGGATCCCAGGTTACAACCTATACAGATGCGACAGAGTGAACAGGCAAAAGGGGGGGGGGGTTGGCCTGTACATCGCAGAGTCACTTGTTTGCACAGAACTGCTTAATGCCTCAAATGATGTAGTGGAAGTTTTAGCAGTAAAGATCGAGAACCAAAACCTAGTCATTGTGGTAGTCTACAAGCCTCGGATGCAACATCCCAGCAATTCCAGGAACAGCTGTTAAAAATTGACGACTGTCTGGAAAATCTGCCAGCTCCTGCCCCCAACATCTTGCTCCTGGGGGATTTCAACTTAGGGCACCTAAAATGGAGGAATATAGCAAATAATGTTGTTGCAGTAATAACACCAGGAGGCAGCTCTGATGAGAACTCGCACACACACGAGCTTTTAAATCTCTGCACAAAATTCAATTTAAACCAGCAAATATAGAGCTACTAGACTGGAAAATACACTAGACCTCATCTTCACTAACAATGATGATCTGATATGAAATGTCACCATATCAAAAACAATATACTCAGATCACAACATAATTGAGGTTTAGACATGTATGCGCGGAGCCCCAGACCGTCGTAATGAGATTAGTCATGAGGGAGCATTCACCAAATTCAACTTCAATAACAAAAAACATAAAGTGGGACCAAGTAAACCAAGTCCTAACCTATATAAGCTGGGAAGATATACTAAGCAACACAGACCCAACTTATGCTAGAACAGATTAACTCGGTGGCACTCGATGTATGCACAAGGCTTATTCCTCTAAGAAAAAGGAGGGGTAGATGTAAAATAGAAAGAGACAGGCGCTCCTTTTACAGGCGGCAGAAAAGAATTACAGAGCGGCAGAAAAGAATTACAGAGCGGCTAAAGAGGTCAATATATCTGAAATGCATAGGGAGTCACTGGTCAGAGAAATAGCAAGCATCGAACTTAAGCTAAGGAATCTTATAGAAGTCAGGAATGCGGGGAAGAACTAAAAGCCATAAATGAAATCGAAAGAAATCCAAAGCATTTCTTCTCCTATGCCAAATCAAAGTCGAGAACAACGTCCAGTTATTGGGCCCCTACGTTAAACAAGATGGTCCTACACAGAATGACCGCAAGGAAATGAGTGAGCTACTCCAAGTCCCAATATGAACTCGGGTTATTTAGGTCAAGCCCGCAAACCTGACTGAGAGTCGAAGATCAAAATGAATTTTTTATGAGCCACAGAATTTGGTTAATACACAAGCCTATCTGATGTTTGAAATCGCGGATGCCAAATACTACGCACAGGCGATAAATGACATGCCATAGCACACTGCCCCAGGGCCAGACTCCGTGGAACTGCTTGTTCATCAGAACTGCAAGAAGCCCCTATCACGAGCTTATTAACCATCCAATTGAGAGGGAGTCATGGACATCGGGGTCCGTCCCACAGTTTACTATAAAACAACAGACATAGCCCCAACTCCACAAAGGGGCAGTAAAGTAATAACCAAAGAACTACAGCCGATAGCACTAACATCCAATATCATAATCTATGAAAGGCCCTAAGAAGCAAGATCACCACCCATCTAGAAAACCCATCAATATACACAACCCTGGGCAACAGGGGTTTAGAACAGGTCGCCTCTGTCTGTCTCAACTATTGGATCACTAACGCACAAGGACCTAGATGCACTAGAAACAAAAGAATGCGATGTAATATATACAACTTTGCGCAAAAGCCTTCGACAAGCGTGACCAAGGTCGTAATAGCGCACAAAATGCTGCTAAAGTAATAACAAGGAAAAGTTTGGTCATGAGCTATAATTTCCCTCGCTATACAGAACGCAGAGAGTAGTAGTCAACGAGTAAAGTCCGAGGCAGCTACGGTAAGAAAAGCTCTGTTTCCACAAGGCGACAATAATCGCTCCCCATCTATCTTCTCATCCTCATATCTGAACAAAGACAAGGACGTCAGACACATCAGCAACGCGTGTCTGTCCTCCTTTGCAGATGACACCCGAATCTGCATGACAGGGTCTTCCATTGAGACACTGCAAGGCTCCAGGCAGACATCAACCAAATCTTTCAGTGGGCCGCAGAAAAACCAATATGAAGTTCAACGATGAGAAATTTCAATTACCAGATAGGTAATCACGAGGAAATTAAATTTTTCATCAGAGTACAAAAAAAATTTGGCCAAAAACTAGAGCGAAACGCCATTGCTCTGCTAGAAAAATGACAGGATGGATAATGAGAACCTTCAAAACTAGGGATGCCAAGCCCATGCTGACACTCTTCAGGTCACTTGTTCTATCTAGGCTGGAATATTGCTGCACACTAACAGCACCTTTCAAGGCAAGTGAAATTGCGACCTAGAAAATGTACAGAGAACCTTCACGGCGCGCATAACGAGATAAAACGCCTCAATTAAGGGGAGCGCTTGAGGTTCCTGAACCTGTATTCCTGAATGCAGGTGGGAGAGATACATGATTATATACACCTGGAAAACCCTAGAGGGACTAGTACCGAACTTGCACACGGAAATCACTCACTATGAAAGCAAAAGACTTGGCAGACGATGCAACATCCCCCCAATGAAAAGCAGGGTGTCACTAGAACGTTAAGGGGACCATACAATAAGTGTCAGGGGCCCGAGACTGTTCAACTGCCTCCCAGCATACATAAGGGGGATTACCAACAGACCCCTGGCAGTCTTCAAGCTGGCACTGGACAAGCACCTAAAGTCGGTACCTGACCAGCCGGGCTGTGGCTCGTACGTTGGTTTGCGTGCAGCCAGCAGTAACAGCCTGGTTGATCAGGCTCTGACCCACCAGGAGGCCTGGTCACAGCCCGGGCCGTGGGGGCGTTGACCCCCGGAACTCTCTCCAGGTAAACTCCGGGTAATCAAAATTTGTATAAGACAAAAGATAAATTCATCTATTCAAAAATGCTTTTTGTGAAAACAATGATTCAAATTATATTCCGTCAACAATGGATAAAGGTTCAAAGTGATTGTTGAAGTTATGATGTGGGAGAACATAAGTTAATATGTGTGTACTGAGTATTAGCGTTGTCTAGGGTTTATTAAGTGGCTTTTGAGAAGATCCTAAATTGATTTTCAGACCAGGTTACTTTAATATCTTCTGGTAATGAATTCCATATTTTGAGGCCTTGATGTGCATAGTTTTTTACACAGTGTGATATGGACACGGGTATATCAAAAAGAGATGTGTGTCTTGTGTTGTGGTCATGTGTCCTGTTTTTGGTTGGTGAGAAGAAATTTGAGTGGAAGGTTTATATTTGCATGTATTTTTCTGTGTATGTAGTAGGCACATGAATAATATGGATGTTCTTAATGGTGAGCCGATTCAGACTTTTGAAAACTGGTGGAAATATGCGGTGGGAGTGGGAATTTGTTATCATTCTTACTGGTGCCTTTTTCTGGGTTTTTTAGGGGTTTTAGGTGATTGGGCCATCTTAGTGCCAAGCCCCAGTTACATAGGAAAGACAGTCTTCTAGTTGAGGACTAGAGCTCACAAACCCAAGCTATCTGTTGAGTAGATTCAGAAAATATATAGGTGTTTGAGGCAAAGATATACAACAAAATGCTGTAAAACCATTCACCTGATATAACACGGGAAATAGTAAAGATAAAGGATATTCAAGGTATTCAAGAGCAGAATGTGAGTGTGGGGGATAATGAGAGAAAGTTAAAAGCAGGGGGGGACATAGTGTTGGAATGGTTGGTATTTTTGTTTAATAAAGTATGAAAGAGGAGAAGGCATGTACCTAGGGATTGGCGGAGAGCGTGTTATAGTCCCTTTATATAAAGGGAAGGGGACAAAAGAGATTGTAAAAATTGTAAGGAATAAGTTTAGGGGTTTTACCGGAAAAAAGTGTACGTGCGTTATTATTGAAAGAATTAAGGTAAGACAGAATTAAATTGCGGATAGAAAAGGGATTTAAGTGCGTGGGGGTGTGTAGATCAATGTTTCATTGAAGATATAGGGTGGCATATTTAGATAAAGGTGGGGAAATTTTTTTATTGAATTTAGGGATTTAGAAAAGGATATGTAGGGGGATAGGGAAGGAAGTGGCAGATGTTGAAAGTGTAGGAATGGGGGTAAGTTACAAAAATGCTGTAAAAGTTTTTATGAGGATGTGGGCTCAGGTTAGGGTGTGTAAAAGAGAGGGAGACTATTTCCTGTAAAAGTGGGTCTTAGACGGGGATGTGTAATGTACCAGGGTTGTTTAATTGTATTTAGTGGGGTTGTAAAAGAAGTAAATGTAGGGTTTTGGGGGGAAGGGGGGGGCTTAAATTATGAGGAATTCAATACAAAAGGGGAAGGCAAGTAACTTTTTTGTATGTGTTTGGGAGATTCAAAAAAAAAATTGCAAAGGTTGGGGGGACAAATTTTGGAAGTGTGTGTAAAGGTAAAAGTTGAAAGGAACTAAAAAAAGAGTAAGGTGATGAGAGTATAAAATGTTTTTAGATGAAAAAAATTGGTTCAAATTGGGGAGGGAATATGGAAGCATCTTGCTACGTCTACTTACACTTGGGTCAACTCACATACTGTAAAACATATATATACTCCCCTTTTGGGTTTTCTTTTATTTTCTTTCTAGTTCTTGTTTTTATTTATTTCTCTTTTTTCCCAGGGGAAAGGGAACAGAATTCTTCCTCCGAAAACCCATGCGTGTGTAAGGGGCGACAAAATCCCGGGAAAGGGGGCTAGAAACCCTTCTCTGTTTTTAATTACTAATTTAAAGGGAAATTTTCTTTTTCCTTTGGCCCCCCCACCTCGGGGGATCGGGGGGTGTTTTGAAAGAAAGAAAGAGTGGGAAGAAGTGAATGTTTTCAGATATTTGGGGAGTTGATGTCGGGTGGATTTATCAGGATGAGGTTAATCAGAATTGATAAAGGGAAAAAAAAGGTAGGGGGAAATTGAGGTATAGTGAGGCAAAAAATGTTATTATGGAGGCAAAGAGGGAATTTTTAAAGTAGAGTGTCCCAACATCTTATATGGGTGTGAAGTTTGGGTTGTAAAGCTGCAACGAGAAGGGGTTGGAGGCAGGGGAGATGTCCTGTCAAGAGCAAATGTGTGGGTAAATATTTTGCAGAAAATCGGAGTGGGGGAAAATTAGGAGAAAGTGGGGAGTTAATAAAAGCTATTAGTCAGGGGCTCCCCAGGGGGTTTTGTTGAGGGGGGTTGGTCATTTAAGAAATGGATCGAAGTAGAATGACATGAGAGGTAAAAATCTGTAGGGGAAGGAAGGGGGGGAGGGTCATCCCAAAAAGGGGTTGGAGGGGGGGGTAAAGGGGGTGTTGTGGCGAGGGGTTTGGACTTCCAGCAAGCGTGCGTGAGAAATGTTAGATAGGAGTGAATGAGACAATGGTTTTGGGACCTGGCGACTGTTGGGGTGTGAGCAGGGTAATTTTAGTGAAAGGGTTTTTAGGGAAATCGGGTTATTTTTATAACCGGCTTGGTCTTGGGGAAAAGGGGAAAATTTAAAGCCCGCACTTAAAGGAGGGGTTTTTAATATTGGCAGTTGGAGGATTTAATTTTGTATTTTCATCTATAGCTTCTAAACTGTTGTTTTGGGCACCTTTGCAAAAACGTGATATGTGTGGGAGGGGAAGTGTTGTTGATGATGAAGTATTTTCTTTTTTGGGGATTTTTTTCTTTTTGGGTCACCCCGCCTTGGTGGGGGGGCGATGTTGAAAAAAAAAAAAAAAAAAATATTTAATGAGACTAGTTAGGGTGGGATTAAGGGATAGGCCTGCCAGCTGGAGGGGGTCCAGAAAAGTTTCTTAGTACATATTAAATTTTTTGGGGTTTTGGGAGAAATTTGTTTCCCAAAAAATTTGCAAAGCAAATTTTTGAATTTTATTTTTGGGTTGTTTGTAAAAATAAATTTAATATTCCCTTTAAATGTTTTTCCTTTTGGGAAATTCACGGGGCTCTCAGTACCCGTACCCCGGGGCCCACAAAATCTTAATCTCCTTGGTAGGTAGAAATAAAGAGGTATAACATGAGCAGACACCCTAGGACATGACTTTTTATACTCTGGGGGGGGGAGGGTTGGGCCGTACATCATGTATAAAATTATAAGGTGAATTGACAGGGGAGAAAAGGTCTAGAAAAAGGGATTTATGTCTGTTGAAAATTTAAAGAATTCCAAAGGTACACGGTGCATTTTTCCACATTTGTCGGTATCGCCAAAACATTTTTCTGCAAGGGAGAAAGAGTGTATGAGAGGCACGAACCCGGATGGGGAAAGAGAGGATGGGTGAATGATGAAAGTTTTTCCTTTTGGGCCCCTGCCTTGGTGGGAAAAAGGGTTATGTTGAATAAAAAAATAATAAACTTTATTTTACAAGTAAAGCCAAGGTATAAAGGGTGGCATCTGCTACTGCTATATAGAAAGCCCTTGTTATGCGAGCTTTTTTGGGAAGTGACCTATACCAGCTGACTGACCCAGGGACCTTTTTATTGCTGGTGACATGGACACAGGTGTTTAAGGAAACGCATCCCAATGTTTTTTACCCACACTGGGGAAAGAAAAATGGACTCAGTGTGTGAGCTGAATATGCTAGCAGTTGAGCTATGGGGTGGTAGTGGCTAGATTTTGTGCACCCCATATCCACCTGTGGATGGTAGTGGCTAGTTTATTGTACATCCCATATCCATCCCGTGAAGAGTAGTGGCTAGTTTATTGTGCATTCATTATCCATCCTGTGGATGGTAGTGGCAAATTTATTACATACCTCATAGCCATCCTGTAGATGATAGTGCAAGACCCTGTGGATACACATAAGGTCTAAGACAACCCATTCCACACACCTCATTCCACTTCACACCCTACTCCACACACAATATGTAGTTTGACATATTATTGAGAAATCCTTTTGTCCACCACTGTGTGTTAGCATTTTGGAATTGATAGTCCCTGATGAAGTAAAGGAATTCTCAGTTAAATACCATAAACCACATATTGTGTGCTATTAATGTAGTTTTTAGTACATATATATTAACAATTGATATACATTGTGAAACATTTTAGACTATATTGCATTGAAATAATTCAGCAGGAAGAAAGTCCCCAAAGAAGTATTACTGAACATAATGTACCACTACTGTCATTTACATACAGAAAAAATTACACTATTTTCAAAATCTTTTTAGTACCCTTTGTGTATTTTTTAATTGATTCTTTACAGCTTCATGTAAGAATTTGATTTTTCCCAAAGTTCCACTTGTACTTAAATCCTTGTATGCATTTCTATATTTTTATTTCTTTTTTACAGCTAAGACACAAATTCACAACAATTGTGAAGACAATTATCAGCTTCTTTGAGGTCGACTTCACCTTTGACAAGGCTTTCCTCACCAAGAACATCAATGACTGCCGGGGCCTCCTGAAACAACTGGTAGGGAACCATCTGACTGACAAGAGTATCGGCAGGATAGATCACGTCCTCGACTTCTTCACCGAGGCGGCCTTCCTGGAAGAGATGTTCAGACCTGATCTCCTCACCGGCCAACACTCCAAACTATTATAGATTGACATGAGCAAAGCTTTTGATGAAGGTGGGATCTGAAGGATAAAATAAATATTGGTGTGTTTGAGCCTAAGATATTTTGGTTTCACGATGGAGAACTCTGTACTTAATTGCTGATACAATTCTTGTACTTAGGTGTGGTACTGCCATTTGCAATGCACAAGTATGGTAAAGATTTGAAGAAAAAAAACGTTTTGCAAACAAATAATCCTTGTTTTTTCATATTTTCTGAGTAAACTTTAGCTTTATCATATGTTCCACAAATGTATATGACTAAGAATAAACATTTACTAAATACTGAGGCAATATTTAAAGAGCTGTATTTAGCATACAGGTATTACTGGGCCTTCCTTATCAAAATGACCCTCTTTTGGGAGAGTCATTTTTATAATGTTCATCTCATAAATCACTGTATTTAAGATATAGAACACACAAAATTTACAAGTGTCTATTTCATAGAATACTGCACTGTATCTGCAAGCAATTATAGTTACTAAAAATATATGTATCACCAAACATAGTATCACTTGTTTGTAATACTGTACTGTATTTTGTTAGCATGAGAAAGCAATTTCCCTCAATTTTGCTAATGAAATGTAACACAGTTGCCTAACCCATGGATGGCTTTCATGTGTCAACACATTAGTCAGGCCTCTACACTGATAGTAGGCAGCTTTGGTGACTACTGTATTAGTGAAGGAGCTAGTTCATAAAAGAAAATAAAAGCTTCAGTTATAAAGCTATTAGTGAATTCCTCCACAGGCCAGTTATAAGTTTTTTTGTAAAGGCCACAAAAACCACAAAGAAGAATACACTGGCTAATTGCATTTTTAATTTTGTTTACCAAAAAATATAAACCCCTTCTACACTGTTCTTTTGGTTGACATTCCATTTTATATACATTTTAGTTAGGGAAAAAAAAGTGAATAAACAAAAATGTTGTAAGCTGCAGAAGTAGCAAGTATAACAGGTTTTATTTCATGGGATGAAGTACACATAAATTTTGGTCATTCATTTTCCCTAGACACTACTTACTCTCCCACAAACTGAGTTTTGCAAGCTAAAATAAAGATGCCCCACTCAAAATTGCTGGTTAAAACAACTGAAACAACTCCCACAACTCCTGTGTCTTGGTATAGCATAAATGTGCATGTTGCATTGCCTCGAGTCCACTATGTAGAGGCAGGCCAGTCATTACCAGTTGCAATTTCCCCTTCCTCGCTCTCTATTAAGAATTACTTTTTGAATTGGCTGAGATTGGCTAAGTTGTGTGTGTATGTATGTATTTTTTCATTTTGCATAGTGTTTTTTAAACTAATAGTGTACACACACGAAATTCATACTCCTACACATTCTCATAGAAACTTGTATGCATACAAAAAATTATTTTGCTTTAAATATGGCATAGAAATGCCATATTTAATTTTTCTATGCCATATTCTGAGGAGTCTGATGACTCCCTGGAATACATTTGGTCAACCACTTAAGCAAAACAAACCTTAAGGTACTGTGTTCTGCTTTCTATCCAGTAAACAGTGTTTACTCTTGTCTAGCTAATTATCAGGGGCCAGAAAAATAAAATTGAGATAAAAACTCCAACTAGGCAAACCTTAGGCCTATCAACAAAACAGTCAGTCCCCATGCCCAGCTTTCAACCAGTCAAAAGTCCTATTGTGTGTTAGCTGGACTCCTATGTTGACATTGTTTGTTTGTAATTCATGACTCTTGAAATCACAATAACACGATTCCAACAACTCTTGGAATGTGTGGGTCTTGAACCCATGACAGAGAGTCCTAAAACTCAAGGCTAGTGTGTTAACCACTGGACCATTGGCTCTAATAAGGTTCATCCAAATAGGTATATTTCTGTAAACCCTAGGGAGGTTAGCATAGGCCACCACTGTGACCACAAATTCCCGCGAGTTTTAGGACTTTCATGCCATGGGTTTTAAACTCCACCTGTTCCATGATTTGTTAATAGTAATAATGTGTATGATTAAATCTTTAAGCTATGGGGGGAGCCTATAGTGTTTTACGTTGTGACTCAATATGGTCTGTTGAAGAAGAAAAAGGCGCAATACCTTGACTGGAATAATACACAAATAACCTGCACATAGGAGAGAGGAGCTTACGACAACATTTTTGGTCCAACTTGGACTATTTTCAAAGTCTGATTGTGACTTTGTAAATGGTTCAAGTCGTACCGAAACATTGTTGTAAGCTCCTCTCTCCTATGTGCGGGTTATTTGTGTATGGTCTGTTAGACTTAATGATAAACACCTGCTTGTTTGTTATACAGCTCATGCAACGTTGGCCTTTTGTATGAATTTTTCTTTGAGATGATCATTTATTTGTCCAGTGATGACTTGTTCTAAGGAATGTACTTTGACTGCCCTCCTTTATGAAAATCTTCCTTCAAAGCAAATTCTTGCTAACTTCAATACATAATAACGAAGTATGCTATACATTAATATTAATGGAAGTATATGCTATACAGTAGTGTTAAAGGGTACACATTATAAACTCGTGTGATCACTATGCAGTTTTTCAACAATTTGCATTTTTTACTTTTTGTCAGTATTCTATTGAACACTTCGATTTGCAATCATTTTTCAACCTGTTAACAAGCAGTGCTGGAATTTTTACAAGAAGCTGTATGGTTGTGCTGGAGCATCAAATCTTTCTGGAAATCTCTTCCAATCTTTTGGGGGAGTCTTGGAAGATGCCAGTCTTAAGAAATAATAGGCTTGGCTACATACTAGATTTACTGACACGATTGTATTGTCTCGATTGATGTATTGTCTGAGTTTACAACTTAGGTGTTTAAGTATTGGTAGTTTACCATGGAGCCAACCAGAAAATAGTAGGGAGACCCTCTTGTTTAATACCATTTTTAGATTTCATTGAAATTGAGGTCTATATTTTATGCGAGTAGTGCTTTATTTACTAAATGACTTTAGGGGCTTATGCTAAATTGTGTATAATCTGCCATGAAAATTTTCTGCCTAAATCATGTAATCATTGTAGTAATTTTGTGTGTGCTGGCATTTACAAAAAGTCGGTTAGTATATATTTTTAGTACTATACATGTATTTATATACAGATATTCCATACATACATATTTAAGCTTTGCGACATGTTTTGATGGAATATATTTAACTTGAAAGGAAGTTGTTGCAAGAGAAAATACTTTATTAATAGATTGCTTAAAAATACACAGGACCCTATAGCCGTAAAATGTTATGTCGCAGAATGACAGACGTATACCTAAGTGGTTAAAAGAAATCAAGATTTTATATAGACATTTTTTCAGTAAAACTATAGTTTTTTAGTGCGTTTCTAGCAACTGCATATTTTTGTAAGATTTGTATGGTATTGTGTATGAGAGGAATGATTGAAATGGATGAAAAAAATATTTGTCTAGTGTACATAAACAATCACACAATCAAAGGTATGAATGTGTAGTTCTTGTGGCTGGCCTCATGTACATATGTGTATGTTAGTGTGTGCGCGTGCGTGCATGCATGCATGCACGAGAACTTTTTTAAAAGAGTGAATGTGTTGTACAAAGTATTATTCTATGTAGAGCATAAATATATATATATATTTTTAGTGTTAGGATGGCTTTTTTTTTTTTTTTTTTTTTTTTTTTTTTTTTTTTTTTTTTTTTTTTTTTTTTTTTTTTTTTTTTTTTTTTTTTTTTTTTTTTTTTTTTTTAAATAGTTTTGTGTGTGTCTATCTTAACTTTTTTTTACCTAAGCTTCTGTCAATATTGTTTAGTTTGTCCCTGAATTTTCAAAGCACATGTTTGCATGTGGGTGTTTATACCATAACAGAATTAGATCCCCATAAATTGTTTGATATTTATTAATAGTTATTAGTTAACCCATAAACGGTCCAAACGTATATATACGTTTTTTCAACATTTGAAAGTATGTAAAAAAAAGTAGATTTTTTTTTTTTTTACATTTGAAAACGTGTAAAAAATTTTGATCTACTTTTTTTTTGTTTATTCGAAAATAAAAAAAAAAAACGTAGATCTACTTTTGGAGCACTATGCATGTGAATGTAGATCTGCTTGGACAGTTGAAGGGTTAACAGTTTAATCTAAATACTCAACTCTTGCCATAATTACTTGAATGAGGGAGAGAGCGCACATAATAATGGTAAGAATTATATTATACTGTGCTTAATTCACAAATGGACGAAATTCTTTACAAACATTCTCTCTGTCCACAGCAGGATTTGAATCTTGACAGTCTGCATCAAAGTACATAGTACTTTAGCCACTCAGCCAGATCCCAGATCTGGGGTGTGGTTAAAGTACTGTGTACTTTAATACATTGTGTGCAGGTTCCTATCCTGCTGTGGAGTAGGTAGTAATGTTTGTAAATATATTTTACTCTCTGAACATTTGTGCTAATTACAGTACTGGTATATGTGTGTGTATAAGTCTATCAGATTGCAGATTACTTGAAACTGTACTATATATTTTATATAATTTTGTATAATAAAATATTTTACATGGCACACTGACAAAGCAAAGTTCACATCATGGAAATGTTTTCTGTGTATTCTGTTCTGAAACTTCATTTCCACATGTGTAACATTAATCTATGTGACTTTTAAAAATATTGCCACGAGGAATTATTATTGATCTATGACTCACGAAATCATAATAACATGATTGCAAACAAACCATGGAATAGGCGGGGTTTGAATCCATGGTCTGGAGTTTTATGACTCACTTGGTAGGAGTTCAAACCTCACCTGTTCCCTGGTTTGTTTTATTGCCCTGTTATATTCAAGGGGAAGTGCTAAACCTGTATTTACGCAGCACCTGGAGAGAAGAGGCTGTCCAGTTTTATCCAAGGATAAGGGAAGTGTCTCCAATTCTTTGAAGCATGAAGGTCCTCTCTCTTTTTGAAGAGTTGCCAGAATGAAGCTATTTTTTTTAATAAACCTTTTTGCTGTTAGATTGATATTAAGTCAGCAAAGATTTATTATTATTTTTATTAACACACTGGCCGATTCCCACCAAGGCAGGGTGGCCCGAAAAAGAAAAACTTTCACCATCATTCACTTCATCACATCATTCACTTCATCTTGCCAGAAGGGTGCTTTACACTACAGTTTTTAAACTGCAACATTAACACCCCTCCTTCAGAGTGCAGGCACTGTACTTCCCATCTCCAGGACTCAAGTCCGGCCTGCCTGTTTCCCTGAATCCCTTCAAGAATGTTACTTTGCTCACACTCCAACAGCACGTCAAGTATTAAAAACCATTTGTCTCCATTCACTCCTATCAAACACGCTCACGCATGCCTGCTGGAAATCCAGGCCCCTGCACAAAAAAACCTCCTTTACCCCCCCCCAACCTTCCTAGCCGACCCCACCCGCCTTCCCTCCACTACAGATTTATACACTTGCAAAGTCATTCTGTTTCGCTCCATTCTCTCTACATGTCCAAACCACCTCAACAACCCTTCCTCAGCCCTCTGGACAACAGTTTTGGTAATCTCGCACCTCCTCCTAACTTCCAAACTAGGAATTCTCTGCATTAATTCACACCACACATGCCCTCACACATGACATCTCCACTGCCCCCAGCCTTCTCCTCGCTGCAACATTCATCACCCATGCTTCACACCCATATAAGAGCGTTGGTAAAACTGTATTCTCATACATTCCCCTCTTTGCCTGCAAGGACAAGTTCTTTGTCTCCACACACTAAGTGCACTGCTCACCCTTTTGCCCTCATCAATTCTATGATTCACCTCATCTTTCATAGACCCATCCGCTGACACGTCCACTCCCAAATATCTGAATACATTCACCTCCTCCATACTCTCTCCCTCCAACCTGATATCCAATCTTTCATCACCTAATCTTTTTGTTATCCTCATAATCTTACTCTTTCCTGTATTCACTTTTAATTTTCTTCTTTTGCATACCCTACCAAATTCATCCTCTTCAAGGGGGGCTCCTTGGCGTGGTGAAGAGGCTCTTGGTCTGAGGAATTAGCCCTGTCGGTCTTCTTCCTCAGACCGAACCTAATTACCCCCATTCTCCCTCCCCTATCCTCCTCCCCATCCTCCCCTTTTTCCATTCCTCCCCCTCCCCCCTCACCCCCCCTTTTTCCCTTCCCCTTTTT
>NW_026509390.1:0-40181 GCF_026875155.1 Cherax quadricarinatus
AAAATTAAAGGGTAGTGATATGTATTGTAAATTTTACATCGCATACAGTACATTTGTTACTATTATCTTTATGTATTGTCGACACAGGGGAATGGGAGAATACCACTGGTAGTGTCATCCTGCCAGAATGTTGTATAACCTATACCCTAAGTAAAGAAAAAACAACTCTGGAACGTGTGTAAAATGTATCCGGCGGGGTGGCCAGGGTCTGCGGTTTGGCCGGGTGGGTGGCTGGCTGGCTGGATGGGGGGTGGGTGCTGGATGGGTGGGTGGGTGGCTGGATGATGGGTGGGTGGCTGGATGGGTGGGTGGGTAGTTGGCTGACTGGCTGACCGAATGTGGCTGTCTCTTTGTATATCTCTCTCTATATCTTCTCTCTCCTCAGGTACACGTAAGTCAAGTTATCATACATATTATAAATTACCTAGGAAAACCCCAAAAAAATCCAGACAAAGTGCTATACAGTGGATCTGTGCTCCATGCCCTAAATTAATAATAATATTAATAATCATTATTATTACAATAATACATATGTACTAATCTTTCTTTCTTTCTTTCAACACACCGGCCTTTATCCCAAACCGAGGCGGGGTGGCCCAAAAAGGGAAAAAGAAGTTTCTCCTTTTACATTTAGTAATATATACAGGAGAAGAGGTTACTAGCCCCTTGCTCCCGGCATTTTAGTCGCCTCTTACAACACGCAGGGCTTACGGAGGAGAATTCTGTTCCACTTACCCATGGAGGTAAGAGGAAATAAACAGAACAAGAACTAGTAAGAAAAATAGAAAAAAAACCCAGAGGGTGTATATACGTATATGCTTGTACATGTATGTGTAGTGTGACCTAAGTGTAAGTAGAAGTAGCAAGACGTACCTGAAACCTTGCATGTTTATGAGAAAGAAAAATGGACACCAGCAATCCTACCATCATGTAAAACAGTTACAGGCTTTCGATTTACATTCACTTGGCAGGACGTAGTCCCTCCCTGGATGGTTGCTGTCTACCAACCTACTACCACATGTACTAATATTAATATTATTATTATTAAGCTATAATATAATAATCGTGTCCACTCATTACTTACCTTAAAATATCTGTAGTTTTAATGTAGAGTGAGAGGTGAGTAGACAAGATTAAATGAATAAATGAGAGAGAGAATGAGAATGTAGAATGTTCACGAGTTATGTAAACAAACGTTGTTGTTTTTGTTGTTTTTTACCAGCCCAGACACGAACGATTCCGTTCACTGTCAAGCCGCCCAGAAAAACTTTCTCATATTTGTTAATTTATATGTTATGTAGCATGTTTATTATATAATTTTGAAAAAAAAAATCATAGATGGTTTAAAAGAAAATGTCTAATTAACGTTTTATACACATTTAAGGGCGCCTCAGTGATTATTATCATCATTATTAATATGGCATCTCAAGACCAAGTACACTCTTAATAAGTGACTCTGAGACAGACAAGCAGACAAAGACAGACACACAGGTAGACAGAAAGACAGACACACAGGTAGACAGACAGACAGACACACAGGTAGACATAAAGCCAGACACAGGTAGACATAAAGACACACAGGTAGCAGAAAGACAGACACAGGTAGTCATAAAGACACACAGGTAGACAGACAGACGGGACACACAGGTAAGACAGAAAGACATACAGGTAGACAGAAAGACAGACACACAGGTAGACAGAAAGACAGACGCACAGGTAGACAGACAAACAGACACAGAGTACAGACAGATATACGGGCAGGCAGATACAGACAGGTTTATGTGCAACAGTAAAAACAAATAGAGAGTTCGAGAGAAAGAGCCTTTCTTCCCACAATCTCCATTGCAAGATTCAGACTTCATCTTGGGGGCCATGGTGAAATTTACTGTCCAGTTAGTACAGTTAATACAGTATGATGCTGCTGATAGGGCAGGGTTACTCAAACGATGCTGCCTGCATAAACCCCGTTGCCGCCACAAGTATTGTCAAATATTGTAAAGCGGTGTGCATCAGCCGGCCCAGCCCAGCTGCCAGATGCACAGTCGTAAGTCGAGTGGACGTATGTCGAGCAGGTCGTAAGTTGGATGGTAGGTTTTATATATATTATAAGAAACCAGAAGCAAGAAGAGAAGGCAGGAATGAAGGAAGGACGAGATGAAAGGAAGGAAAAAAGTAAGGAAGGACAGATGAAGGAATGTAGGAAGAGAGGTAGGAAAGGAATGCAGGAAAGGAATGAAGGAAATTAGGAAGGAAGGAATGATGACACACGACCATTTACCTAGGATAACTACATACACAACTGCCTGCTAATACTTTGAAGGAAAACTGTTCAGACGAGTTTTTTTGTCTTTGCACATAAAAAAAAAGTTCACAAAAATGCAGATACACTCGTTTTATGTGTGAGGAGTGTAAAACACCATGTGTATGAAAACATACTTCAAAGAGTTACACAAGCTGCAGAACTTTAGGAATATGTTCAGTGACTGTATATTGGTATATATATTAAAAGAACAATAGTAATAAACATTTTTTGTATTGTTTGTTTTTGTAAACAAAAATATTGATAAGTTAAGAAAGCCTAGAGAACAAATGGATTTGTCAGTTAAAAATAGGAGAGGGAGTTATTAAATGGAGAGTTAGAGGTATTGGGAAGATGGAGGAATATTTGAGGAATTTTTAAATGTTGATGAAGAAGGGAAGCTGTGATTTTTGTGTATAGGCAAGGAGGAACAACATCTTGTAGGAGTGAGGAAGAGCCAATTGTGAGTGTGGGGGGAAGTTCGTGAGGCAGTAGGTAAAATGAAAGGGGGTAAGGCAGCCGGGATTGATGGGATAAAGATAGAAATGTTAAAAGCAGGTGGGATATAGTTTTTTGGAGTGGTTTTGGTGCAATTATTTAATAAATGTATGGAAGAGGGTAAGGTACCTAGGGATTGGCAGAGAGCATGCCCTAGTTCCTTTGTATAAAGGCAAGGGGATAAAAGAGAGTGCAAAAATTTAGGGGGAAAGTCTGTTGAGTATAACCCGGCAAAGTGTATGGTGAGTTATTATTGAAAGAATTAAGAGGTAAAACGGAGAATAGGATAGCAGATGAACAAGGAGGCTTTAGGAAAGGTAGGGGGGTGTGTGGACCAGGTGTTTACAGTGAAACATAAAAAGTGAACAGTATTTAGATAAGGCTAAAGAGGTCTTTGTGGGGATTTATGGATTTGGAAAAGGCGTATGACGGGGTGGGGTAGGGGGGCAATGTGGCAGATGTTGCAGGTGTATGGTGTAGGAGGTAGGTTACTGAAAGCAGTGAAGAGTTTTTATGAGGATAGTGAGGTCAAGTTAGAGTATGTAGGAAAGAGGGAAAATTTTTTCCCAGTAAAAGTAGGCCTTAGACAAGGAATGTGTGATGTCACCGTGGTTGCTTAATATATTATAGATGGGGTTGTAAGAGAAGTAAATGCGAGGGTCTTGGGAAAAGGCGTGGAGTTAAAAGATAAAGAATCACCATAAAGGGGAGTTGTCACAGTTGCTCTGCTGATGACACTGTGCTCTTGGGAGATTCTGAAGAGAAGTTGCAGAGATTGGTGGATGAATTTGGTAGGGTGTGCAAAAGAAGAAAATTGAAAGTGAATACAGGAAATAGTAAGGTTTATGAGGATAACAAAAAGATTAGGGGTTTATGAAAGATTGGATATCAGATTGGAGGGAGAGAGTATGGAGGAGGTGAATGTACGATTCAATATTTGGGAGTGGACGTGTCAGCGGATGGGTCTATGAAAGATGAGGTGAATCATAGAAATTGATGAGGGGAAAAGGGGGAGTGGTGCACTTAGGAGTCTGTGGAGACAAAGAACTTTGCCTTGGAGGCAAAGAGGGGGAAAGTAAGAGAGTATAGTTTTACCAACGCTCTTAATGGGTGTGAAGCATGGGTGATGAATGTTGCAGCGAGGAGAAGGCTGGAGGCAGTGGAGATGTCAAAGTCTGAGAGCAATGTTTGGTGTGAATATAATGCAGAGAATTCATAGTTTGGAAGTTAGGAGGAGGTGCGGGATTTCCAAAACTGTTGTCCAGAGGGCTGAGGAAGGGTTGTTGAGGTATTTGGACATGTGAGAGAATGGAGCGAAACAGAAAAACTTCAAGAGTGTATCAGTCTGTAGTGGAAGGAAGGCGGGGTAGGGGTCGGCCTAGGAAAGGTTGGAGGGAGGGGGTTTAAAAGGGGGTTTTTGCGTGCGAAGGGCTTGGACTTCCAGCAGGGCATGCGTGAGCGTGTTTGATAGGAGTGAATGGAGACAAGGGTTTTTTAATATTGACGTGCTGTTGGAGTGTGACCCGGGGAAAAAATTTATAAAGGGGGGTTCGGGGAAAACCCGGGCACCCGGGTACTTGAGTCCTGGAGAGGGGAAAAGAACAGTCCCCTCACTTGAAGGGGGGTTTTTAAATGTTGCAGTTTAAAAACTGTGTGTAAAGCCCCCTTCTGGAAGCCCAGTGATGGAGTAAATGATGGTGAAATTTTTCTTTTTCGAGCCACCCTGCCTTGGGGGGAATCGGCCAGGGGGGGAAAAAATAATAAAAAATAAATTGATAATTATGTTTTGGCTTTTGTGTTGTATACAACGAGTGTATATATGTACTTTGGGCCCCTTACGGGGTCTCACAGGCCCCCATAAGTTATGTGAAAAAAAAAAAAAAAGGGAAAAAAAAAACCCAAACCCTTAAATTTCAAGAAAAAAAAAAGGGTTTCCCTATGTGAGCGGCAGTTGCCCCCGTTGCCATACACAGCTCATTTTTTGCAAACTTCACAGCTCTAAAATCTCGGTAAGTACTAAAAAGGGAAATTTTTTTTTTTTTTTGGATTAAAAAATCAAAAAATAACCCTTAAACATTTTTCAAAAGGAAATTTTTTTTTTTTTTTTTTAAAATTTTGCGAAAACCAGGAGACATTTAAAGGTTTGGGGGCCTTTCGACAGTAAAAGGGGTTAAAGTCTTTTCCCGGGGGGTCCACTGAATTTTATTCATTCAAGGGTATATCAGGTTTTTTTGTTATTTATAGTGTTTTTTTTTGTCAAAATCAGATAACTTTTGATAGAAAAAATAACCCAGAGAGTTGATAATAGTGTCATATTGAAGGCTTTTTTTGGCCCATCCCTCCGGGACACAGGAACGGAAAATTGGTTTACATTTTTTCTTATGGGAAAAAATTGTTTCGACTTTGGGAAACGTTTAAACATTAGTCTGGGCCCCTTTGGAAGGGAAATTTAAAAATTTGAAACTCGGGGTTCCCCCCTGTAATTTAAAATTAAAAAGAACTATTACAAAAAAACTTTTAAAAATAAATACTAAAAAAAAAATTTTAAAATAAAAATACAAAAACCCGTAAATGAAAATTAACTGCCTCTTACCTGTCAGGGGAAATTTAAAATGACATACTGGAAGCGGGAGGTGGGGAGAGGAAGGGGGTTGTTCCCTGCTTGGACAGTTTGGGGAACCTTCCTTTTAAATTATGTCGGGCAACTGACCCTCTGGTGTTTTTTTCTCTTCTTTGTCTCTTTTCACCCCCCCACACCTTATTTGGCTCACGGGTTCTTTGTCTACTAAAGACCTGTCTAGTGAGGTTTTTTCCAGGCTTTTTTTTAAAACACTTGTCTAAACTGGGGACATTACACTGTCATTGTACATTTTTAGAAAAAAGGGTTTTTGGCCCACTGCTTTGCTGGAATATTTTTTTTCAGCAAATTCCTGCACTTCATGCCTTTTAGCACACATTTCCTTGAAAACTGCAAGGGGCCATAAACCCCTTCCTCCCCTTCTCTGATGATAAACAACCCCCACTGAAAATTTTGATGCTCTTTTCTAAAGGCTCCCTTTTTTTCTGTGGGAGTTCATTTTATGCTCCCCCAAACCAACTCCCCACATCATTTTTCCCGGGTCACCTGGGGGCCCCAAAGGTTTCCCCAGGGACAATACCCTCTACCAGCTCGGGCTCATCTTAAAATTTCAGACCACGGGGTTTTTTCTTCCATGCTGACTGTAGGGTTTTTGGGAAAGATACATCCCCCCAGGCTTTGTCTATAAGACTAAAAACGGGTTGAGGATTTTTAAATGATCCTTTAAAAAAACCCCTTTTGGGGGCCCAAAATTTTGCCTCTGAAGGGTTTTTCAAAGCACCTTTCAAAAAGTGTTTTTGGTGAAAGAGTTTCTTAAAGTTGGGAAAATGACATCCCTGGCCCAAAGGGGCTGGATAGGGAGGGGGTTTAGGAGGCAAGAAATCCACATTTAAAAAAACTGAACCCTCCAGCAACTAAATTTTTCCAAGTTTTGGAGGGTAAGAAGGAGCATTATCCAAAAGGGAAAAAAGGGTTTTCAAGGGGAAATTGGTTTTTTTGAGGAAATTTTTTTGACGTGGGAGCAAAAGACCATGAACTGGGCTAAATTTAAAAAATTTGGGTCTTTTTTACCCAACTTTCTTGTTTGGCCCCTCCAAATTACGGCCAATTTGCTTTTCATAATATTGTTTTTTCATAAAAGCTCATGGTTTTTCAGAATAAAATTACAAGTAAGGGCTTCAATTTAAATCCTCATTTGCATTCCCAAACACATTTAAAAGGGGGGCCTGTCTTTCATTGGCTTGGCCCCTGGCACTGATTTTTCCCTCTTCAGTTAAAAAAATTTCCCTTTTGGGGCATTTTCTTCCAGAAGAGGCCTGTTTTGTCACAATTAAACACTTGTTGGAGCCCAAACCCTCAGCCTCAGTACCCTTAAAATTTCAGTAACATACTTTTAACCCAGTATGTCCTGAATTCTGGAGCATGTGACCTGAGCCACTCCACTGTCGGTCAAAACCAAGAGAATCTACAAAAACCAAACACTTTTTTTTTTGTTCTTGACTTCCTCATTAAAAAACAAATTTTCCCCTCAACAATTAATGCGGGTCAAAAAGCAATTTTTTCCACGGGATTTTTAAATTGGAAAACACCACTAGAAATGAACACTCAGTTTTTTCCTAAGGAAGAGATCAGATACCCGAAGCCTTAAGAGTGAAAAAATTAGCAAACTAGCCAATAATTAAAAACCAGTAACTCAAATGCCTCACTTTCAAAACCCATTTTTTAAAAGGGTGATGAGAATAAAATTACAAATTTTAGGGAAACCCTTAAAAACCTATACAACCCAAACCAACATGAATCTAGGGGGGAAGTCTTATTTTCATTTTTTGAAGGCAAAACTCCACTGGGAAAACCACCCCCAATATTCTTTGGAGAAAGATTTTTAGATAAAAGTGGATCTCAGGGGGCCTTAAAGAGTGCGAAAAAAGCTCCTTTGCAAAAAGGGTAAAGTAGCAAATTGGGCCCAAAAAATTAAAATTTTTTAAAAGGGTGACAAGACATAAAAATTAAAAATTTTTAACTGAACACCAAAACCCCAAAACCAACATGGTTTTTAAGGGAGCAAGAAGATTGTGCTTATTACAGCTACTAAACCAAAATGACAGAAAATTTCAAAAGCCCAAAGGAAAGAAAAAGCAGATGTGGGTTTTATGGATTTTGTGAAAGGGACTTAACAAAAGTTATCAAGGGGGTGTTATAATTTGGTATAACAGGGAAAAAAGGGGGAAAAGGTTTTCAGTTTTTTTTTATAAACAAACACAAAGTGTCTATGCTCAAAGGGCACCTTTACCCAAAGTGAACATGGGTTTCCCCTCCTGAATGAAGGCTTGCTGTTTGCTACTTTACATCAGTCCCCCCCAAAAGAAAAAAGAGAGATTTCCCCTACATCCAACATTTTCTTTGGAAAATGCTATTACCCATCTTTACACCAAACCCGGGGAAAGTCCATTTAAAAGGGCAAGAAGTTCTGCACCACATGTGGAAGGAGAGACACACCTTCATTCCTTTTTACTGCCCGCTGCTCCAACCAACCAGCATGTTTAAAAAAACCCAAAATAATGATCACCATACACTGGCAGCAAAATGTCCCCCTCCTTTTTTTTTATTTATTTTTATTAAACACACTTGGGGCCCATTCCCACCAAGGCAGGGTTTGGCCCCCAAAAAGAAAAACTTTCAAACCCTCATTCACTTTCCCTCACTGTCTTTCCAGAAAAAAAAGGGGGCTTTTTCACTACAGTTTTTAAAACTGCAACATTAACACCCTCCTTTAGAAAATGCAGGCACGAAATTCCCAATTTTCGAGGGCTTTAAAGTCCGGGGCCCGGGGTTTCCCGAACCCCCTTTATAAATGTTACTTTGCTCACACTCCCCCAGCACGTCAAAATTTTTAAAAAAATTTGTTTTCCTTTTTATCCTTTTCAAACACGCTCATGCATACCTGCTGGAAGGGCCAAGGGCCCCCCGCACCAAAAAACCCCCTTTACCCCCCCCCAACCTTTCCTAGGCCGACCCCCCCGCCTTCCTTCCACTACAGACTGGGTAAAACCTTGAAATCATTCTGTTTCGCCCTTTTCTCTCTACATGTCCGAACCACCTCAACAACCCTTCCAAGCCCCTGAACAACAGTTTTGGTTTAACCCGCACCTCCTCCTAACTTTCCCAAAATACGGGAAATTTTACCCCTTTTCCCTTTGGGTCTAACTCTCTCAGAAAACTCCCGATTTAAAACCCCTTTTTTTTCCCCCCACTGGGAAAAACTCCCACCCCCTTCAGCTTTGTTTCGCTTAAAGGGCCCGGGGCATCCCAAATTCTTTTCATTTATAACATCAGCAATCATCTTTTTCTTTTCATCCCCCATACATCCCCCCGGACATTTAAGCCCTCCCATTTTATAAAGTTTTTCTTCTTCTCTTTTTTAAAAAAGTGTCTACAGGGGAAGGGGTTTCTTGGGGGGGGGGGGGGGGGGGGGGGCCCCCCTTTCTCCCCGGGTTTTTTGTCGCCTCAAACACAGCATGGCTTACGGAGGGGAAAATTTTTTTTCCACTTCCCCATGGGGCAAAAGAAGAAAAAAAAGAAGAACAAGAGCTATTTTGAAAAAAAGGGGGAAAAACCCCAGAAAGTTGTATTTTTTATATGCATGTGGGGTGTCCCGTGAAGTGGACCAAAGTGTAAGGGAGGAGTAGCAAGATATCCCGTTATCTTTGGTGTTTTTGAACAGAAAAAAGGGGAAAACCCGCAATCCTAACCCTCAGCAAAACAGTTTCAGGTTTTTGTTTCCCCCAGTAAAATTTCCCGGGGGGTATTTCTTCCCCCGGGGGGGTTGCTGTCCCACCAACCACCAAAAAAGCCTACTAAAAAAGGGTATTTGAAAGGGAAAAAAACAAGATTTCCCCAAAAAAAAAAATCTAAAACAAAAACACCAACGGTTTTTGCCCCAATTGCAAAGTTGCAAAAAGACACTAAAAAATTACTTCAACATCCCACTCAGCCCGCCTCCCCCACCACCACCATCACTCCCCCCAACATGGACGAAAAGAAGATTTCCCCTATTGTCTACAACGCTCACATGCAAAAAACATGGGGGTACCCGGATCCTTTAACTCTCCTTAACGAGTTATTTGCATTAAAAACATGCCATCATTTTTCATTTTTAGCATCTCCACCTTCTGGAAAAAATTCTTTAAATTACCAAGGGGGTTAAACACCACTTCTGCTGCAGAAGCTCCCTCAAACCCCCACCAACTAGTGATGTTAAAACCAAAAAATGTCCAATGAGAAAAACCCTTTCCCCATCAACCCCCACCCCACTGAATCCAACCCAAACAGAAGCCTTGCCCCCCAGAACCTCTTCCCATTCTCTACTGAAATGCCCAAAGAAAACAAAACCAACCTTCCCCAAAATTTCCCCACCTCTTCTCCACCTTTACTCAAAAGTCGATTACCTGGAACACTATGGGTTAAACAAAAGGACCATGTTCTAAAACCAAGAAGCAATACCCCAGCCCCAAGGCCCGCCTAGAAAATCATCCCTCTTTCCCAAAACAACACTGCAACGTTCCCCCGACGAAAAACCATTCCCTACCATCACCCCGATCAAACCAACAAACTCTTTTACAGCTCTCCCAATGTGTTTACCCCAAATCTCTAGAACAAAAAATTTAAAGCATTGACAACCGGATCAAGAGAATAACTCATCCTGCTTGCTGCCCCCAATGCACTCTTTAGTCTTTCCGCTGCTTCGCCATCCTCCCCCCTAGAGGCCAAAGTAACACTAAATTTAAACCTCTCTTTACGCCTCTATACTTCAGTACCACATGTCCCAAAGTGGTTTGGGGGCTTGCCTTGAAATTTCCCCCTCTTCCCCCCCTTCCCCTCCTTTTTCCCGTTATTTCCAACCTTCCTTAAACCTTCCCTTTCCCTTTCCCCTTTAAGTTTAGCTCCGTATCTTTTTTTTGGGTTTAATTCGAACACAAAGTGCAGTAGTTAACAGTAAAAAACCCCGCATTAAAAAAACAAAAAAATTTTTGAATCCCAAAAAAATTTGTACCCCTTTGGGCATCTTTTTCTGTTTTTTTACTGTCCCCAACCAAATTTTTTAATGCCAAAAAATATTTAAATTTTTTGGGGTTAGAACATTAATCCCTAATTAAAAAACTATGATGGGGGCCCCCCTGGGAACTCCTAAAATTTTATTAAAGACAAACTTCTCCTGTATTATTCTTACGAAACCTGGTTAAGGAAGACCAATAGTCACACACACTACCGGGATACACAGCAATCAAAAAACCCCGGCCAGAACAAATTTGGGGGGGAGGAATTGCCACTATTTTTCGTAAATAAAAGGACACAAGGAAAACTAAGGGAACATTTTTTTGTAGAACGTTTGCTTCCGGAGCTTTATCATTACAAACAATACAGGACAAAAAGGGTATATATAGTTAAAAAAGAGGTGAATCTAGGGGCGTAGAAAATAGTTTGGAAATATAAGTTGAAATAGTAGATTGGTAATAAAGTTGTGTATAATATTAGAAATAAATTGAGTAGTAGTAGTATATTTTAGAAAACAAAAGGTAGAACAATCAGCTTTCCAGATAAAAATTATAAAAAACTATTTCGGGGGGCATAAAAATAGGTTAGACAAAAATTTTGTTTGGCCTGATCCTACCACCAAAAGAAAATTTGTCTAAAAACCCATTTTTATGCTACCCAAGTAAAAGCTTTTATAACTTTTTACTCATGTACAAAGTTGATTGTTTTTACCATATTGTATTACACTACTAAACTTAAGTTACACACTTTCTGCCACTAGTATTTAACCCCAACTAACCTGTAATACCCTCTGGTCCATGTATTTTTTGAATGGCTGATAAAGCTCCTGGAGACGAAACAAAGCCCCAATAAAATGTAACATTAATTGCCTTGTGTCCTTTTCTTTACATATTGCGTAATTCTACCACATTAAAACAATCTATTATTTTAATGAACTATCATGTACAACACCATATCCTTTAAAGAGATATGGTTAATAATTTGCAAAATTCTCTAAAAAAATTTAGAAAACCCTAAGCAAATTTGGGGGCCCTATGCAGGGTGCCTCATACTAATATCTCACCTTTAGTGATAAAAAAAAAAATACTATTACAGAACACAAATTATAGGTAGTATTGTTAACAGCAACCGCCCAGGGAGGACAACCGTCCTGCCAAGTGGTGAAAACGAAACCCGTAATTTTTTTACATGAGGGAGGATTGCTGGTGCCCTTTTTTTCTGTCTCATGAACATGCAAGATTTCAGGGGACGTCTTGCACTTTACACACTTAGGGACACTACACATACATGTACAAAACATATAACAAAACCCCTCTGGGTTTTTTTTATTTTTTGTTTTTTTTCTTTTTTATTTCCTCTTATCTCCATGGGGAATGGAAAAATTCTTCCTCGTAAGCCATGCGTGTTGTAAAGGCAACTAAAATGCCCGGGGGCAAGGGGGGGTAGTAACCCTTTCCTGTAATTTTCTAAATTAAAAGAAAACTTTCGTTTTTCCTTTTGGGCCACCCCCCTGGTGGGAACGGCCGGTGTGGAAGAAAGAAAAAAAACACAAATAATAACACCCCCACTCTAGCGGGAAATTCAACATCAACCTGGGGGAACAGAACCAAACCCGTTGCTGCCTTTATTAAAAAATATGAAAAAAATACACTATTCAACCACAATTTCAAAACCAACAAGACGAGTTAAAAAAATTCCCAATAAGGACAAAAACAACCCCCCAACCCCCTTTTTAAACAAATCTAATTGAAAGAACCTTTTTTCCCGAAAAGCAATAAAAAAAAGAATTTAAACCCACATTAACCCGGGGGAAAAGGGAAACAAATCCCCATACCCACCCCCCCCAAACCCCCACATTTGAAGCAAAAAATGGAAAAAAAAAAATTCCCTTTCGACTCCATGAGGCTTCAATAAATAACTCACGCAGAACTAAGCCATTGACGACCTACAAATTTTCCAATGCGCTGGTGTCGATGAATGGGTTAAAATTTTCTAAAAAAAATTCAAAGACTATATAAACGCCCCGTAAAAACAAAAAAGATCACCAGTAAAAAAACTAATTGCCAAGGCTTACTAACAGCACCCCAAAGGGTCCACAATAAAAAACATCAATATAAGAAACTTTGTAGACTGGATTATTTATAGATTTTTCTAGAAATCTGTACAACTAAATGCTTCTTTTTTGAAATACTATTTTACTTCATGTTTAATTTGTTTACTGTAATTTTACCACTGAATTTTCATTGCTTATTAATCTTAATTTAATTTTTAACCCTTTCCCCAAAATGCCTGCATACAAGGGGTTTTTGGATTACACTAAAACCACTGTATTTTTTTGTACAACATTATCATGTCCAAAAAATTTTAAAAATAAAATAAAATAAAAAGAAGGGGTTTTTAATAACTAAACAATTTTCAGAACATCAGTCCCCCCCAAAATTTAAATCATAAAGCTACTAACATTTAATGGTTCACTGAAAAAAAGGGGAAACAAAAAAAAATAGATCTGGAAAACACACTCAGATCCTGGACACCCAAAAATTGAACAAAGCTGTAATATTGACAGCCCCCTCACTTCCCGAAAACTCAAAGTTAAAACGGACTTTTTAAAGGTTGTTATTGATACGTATGGATTGGTCATGAATGGGCAGCACAGCATCTCAGTCTCCTTCCACACCACTCAGTCACTGTTTTTCACAATCCCAAGACTCATATGTACAAATTACATGAATCAAACAGCAACTGTAATTTACTATTAGCAGCCCAAAGCAAAGCCCTTTACTCAAGAAAACAAAACATAACCCCCTTTTAAACTACAATGTCAGATCCTTGAAAAACTTATACGCCCTCACAGATTATCAATTCCCTTCATTTCAAGTATCAACATCACACTCCAAAAAACCGGGCTTAACCCTGATATTCAGATTCTATACCATTCCGGGCTACCTGCCATATAAAACGAGAACAACCATAAGGGGGAAAGGGAAAGCTATAAAAAAACTTTTCCCCAAATCAACTCGAAGTTCAAAAAATTTTGCACAAGGAATGAACATGGAAAAATTATCAACCCAAAATTTAAACAAAAGCCCTGCAAAAACCCCTCACAGTTAAAAACATCTACAGAGTACCACAGTCAAACATTTACCACTTAGAAAAAAACTGGGAAACATAATTATGATGCACACATGAAAAAAGCCCACCCAACTAACAGGAGATTTCAACATAAACTTACTACCGCCCAGCCCCAAATAACCAAAATTTTACAAACACAAAACAACCCCCTTTCTACCAAAAAATTAAACCTAAAAGAATCACCGAGACAATATCTCCTTAATTACCACACTGGACTAACACCATATCCCTTTAACCCTTTCGGGGCCCAAAGGGGCCCAAAAATTTCAAGGTGTGCACCAGTGCGAAAAAATTTTCAAAAAATAATTTTTTTTTATTTTTTAATAAAAAGGTAGAGAATCTTTTTCTGAAGGTAATAAAAAAAAAGTATAATTTTTGAGGAAAATTGACGAAAATAGGGCTCTCGCGAATTTTGATGTGTCAGCGATTTTAATCGGAGTTTTGCCACTTTGACCCCTTTTTAACCCAAATTACATTATTCCATCAACCAAACCCTTTAGCATTTCATATATTACTTCTTTTCATCATTGAGCAAAAGAATTCGCCAATAAATTTTTCAATAAAAAAATAAAGTGGTGGGAAATTGGTTTTTGGCCAATTTAATCAAATTAAAATTCTCCAATTTAAAATAGGGTCCAGAATAAAAAATGCAGGCATGGGGTGCTGAATAAAAATTTCCCCTTTTTATTAGTTATTTTTTCAGGCTTACAAATAAATTTCCATTTTGATTTTTATTCACATAATGAATTTTTATTAAAACCCAAAAAAAATGAAGCTTTACTTTTGTGTAATATTGTAATAATTGTATAAAATAAATCACCACATTTGAAAACGTATATTAGCCCCCTCCGGAGGCATGTATTAGAAGGTGAGTCTTTTGTTTACCTTGAACATGGCAAAAATTTAACTTTCCGTATTTGAGATCATTTTTTCAAGCCTTTTTCCAGTGCAAAAACCCAAATTCAAAATCATCCTATTTCTGTAATAATAAACCATTTATCAGAGAGCCCAAAAATCGAAAAATACAACTAAAAAAAAACATACAAAACGACCTGAAAAATTCATTTTTTAAATCAAAAAATTATGGTCTCTTTTTTTTCTTCTTATGCACTATGTGCTGCAGGATTTTTTTATTGGGGACACATACCAAAAAAGTTTTCCTCATATCTGGCCAAAATTTTACCACCACATTTACAGAGTGAGCTGAGCTCAGAGGGAAAAAATTACTTTTTGGGACCCTCAATGTAAACCCGTAGACTAGGCACAGCCCCCAAAAAAGGTTAAAAAACGGCAGATCCAACAACACTCCAGACCACAACGCAACCTTTCTCAAAACTAATCTAGGAAATTCCCCCAAGAATTACTAAAAAACCCTTCAGACTACACAACGGACAGCGTTAACAACTTTAAGCAGCATAAAACACAATGGCAAAATGACTGAAACTATACAGTATGAATGAATGCATAAATAATTTTAAAAAAGCCCATTGCCTCTTCAACAAAAATTCCCCCCCAAAACTTAAACAGATCACAGCAAAGAGACGAAAAATCCCTGGCAAAACACCCAGCTCCTCAAATCCAAACCAAACACAAAATGAAAAAAAATATAGAATGGGTCAAAAAACTAGAGAACAGTTAAACACTCATCAGACTTACCACCTTATAAATAGATCTCAAAAATGGTACGTTTTATAAGATAGACACATAACATCAAAGGGAATAAAAAAAACCGGGAAAACCATCTGAAATTTTTGGAATTTAAAAATGTTTTCCAAAAACAAAACAACAAACTAACAAAATCGAAAAAAACTCCTATTCCCCCAAACTGAAACGCAGACCTATTTTTTTTCTCCACCATAAAAAAAAAACAGCAAACAAAACCAAGCTCAAACCCCATCCATCAGACTACCTCAAGGTCCCTACCCAAATACCCTTTTTCCTAGCCCCAAACCCAACCCACAAGAAGTCTTGCTCATTCAAACCCTTAAAACAGGCAGAAGACTAAAAACTCCTTTTTTTTATGACAAAAAACTTCTCAAGTATTTTCACAATTATTGAACACTTTTTTAAAAAACCCTTTTTAACATCCCCTTCCCAACAACCTCAAAAAGTGAGGGTCACTCCATCCATAAAGGAGGTGCCCAGCTGATTAAATAACAAACCAATCTAATTTCCCACGCTTTCTAAAACTTTTAAAAATTAATTCATAGTGGACCTATTCCTACCCGTCTCACACAACTATTAAACCCTTGTCATCTGGATTCAGGAATAATTTTACTCACATACACCTATAACAATATATACCGCACTCGAAAGAAAGAAGCCCTACGGGGCATTTTCATTGATTTACAAAAAACTTTTGATACAGTCGAAAAATGAATGCTGTACTCAAAATTAACGCATTTGGGTGTCAGAGCCACTCCCCAACTCCCTAAAGTACCCCTTTATACAAATTCAATGTGTCCAAATGGTGCAAACTTTTCCCCCCAACCAAATCAGGTAGGAGTCCCCAAGGAAGTTCCCCTTGGACCACTCCCTTTTCACTACATGAATGATCTCCGAATACATCACTGCACTAAAACCCATTTTATTTCAGTTGACACACATACGTTTTCCCCCCCCAAACCCCCAGTCATACCGCCAACACTGTCAATGCCAAACTGCAGATCTGAATAAAGACTAAAAAACTTACCCTGAATACTGATAAAACCTTTTTCCTTCAGTTTGGAACAAAGCCAAATGTTCCACTTAACAAACGCTAAAGGACATCAGTCACAGACTTTCAGAGGGAAAATTCCTAGGGACCACCTTGACAGCAGCCCCAAATTCTAGACCTACAACAAAACCAAGAAAATCTTAAGACTGTAGGATACTACAAAGATACGGGACTACTTCCACAATAGCTCTCCGGCACTGTACCCTTCACTATATACCCTTATCTCACATAGGAATTTGTTATGGGGATCAACAACATTTTAAACCCTCCAGAGCCGGCCCTAGATCTATGGCTTTACGTTGAGGGGCCCAAAATTTGATCATGCCAAAATTCTAGGGCGCAAATTAGCGCAGAAGGTTGGTAGGCCACATCTGAGAGAATGGGTCGGGTGTCTTTTGCACCTAAGAAAAAATCTGGACCCCGATGGGATTGTGGGAACGCCCGCCTAATAGCTTTTTCATATGCCTGGGGCAAGGGAAAAATCCACACCCGACAAACAGCTCTCCTCTTCATAATTTACAGTTCTAAGACTGTGGAAGTGGGGCAGAGGAATCTATGTTTTTTAACCAATGGACCATTGTACATATGGACAAGGTACCATATGGGACATTGGTGCCATGTCATCAATGGGATGATATGGGACAATGGCCATAGGTACATTATAAGGTCCGCCCTCACAAACCGGCAAATTTTTATTCGGTCCCCCTTTAGTTATTCAGCACTAATTTTGGCTAGCATAATTCAAATTTCCAGAGTTCCACACCAACCTGCTGGTATGTTTTTGGGGGCGTACTTGCTGCAAAGTCATTTCCCAAATTTTTTTTTCTCCATTTACTGTTTTAACCGCTTTTTGCCCTAGCCATGGTTCCAACGAATAAAAGAAATGCCTTTTTCATTATGTACGCACCGACACAGTACAATATCCATTAAAGATAAGGGGCTTTTTAAGCCCCTGCCGGTTGCCATGAGCTCAACCGTGAAGCAGGAGAAAATGCTTTTTTATTTCGCTAAAATCAACAACAGCTTTTCTGCCTTCACAAAATGACTAAAAGAGTAAGAAACAAAAAAAATAACAAAAACATGTTAAATACTTTTAGAATGAAAATATTTGGCATAAACCGAGCCTCGATGGAGGGATGAAGAGGGAAAAAGGTATGCAAATACCCCTTCTCCTACCCCGCTTTGGGCTTTTATTAAGAAAACGGGGTTAGCACAGGGCGGATATACACTCGTACTGCACCATAAACCTGAAACAAAAAATTAAATTTCTCTCTATAGATTATCACGCATAGCAGCATATGGAGAGAACCCAGGGTAACCCAAAAAAACAACGTGGGTTATTTTAGTCCGGCTTGGGTTAGCCAAATGATTTTTGGGAAAATTCGATTCCCAGCCCGGTAGAAACATTAGGCGGTTCTTACACCCGTTGTCTATGTTTACCTATAGTAAATGGGGACCTGGGTGTTAGTGGGGCTGGGTGGGTGTTATCCTGGGGCACTGACCTAATTTTCTTGAAATCTCTGCTAACAAATGTTTTCTATATATATAGTCACTGAGTCAGCTAGCTGTATACCTTGTACAGTACAGATAAATATATTTTTAAAAAAAAATTTTATTATTTTTCCCCTTGTTTTTTGGGGTTTTATTAAGCTTGGGAATGTATGAAGAAAGATACTTCTTCCGACACCAAAATTGAAAAAAAAATCAGCCTAAAAAAGCGGGGTTTTACTTCTAGCCAGTAGTTGGCCGATTAGCTAAATTTTTGTAGGTTTTTTATGGTTTTTTATTTTCATTTTTTCGGTCTCATTGATAGAATGAAAGATATATTTCAGAAAAAGATGTATTTTGTTGCTTTCATGAACGAAAAGTACCCTTTAAATTGCGCTCACATAGCGAAAATGTTCTATTCTTTAGGAAGCTCAAGGTAAACAAATGACGTCACCGTCCCAAAACCTCTCCACCTGCCATCCATTTCGGAGCCAACAATGGGTTTACATTTTTATACAATATTCAATAATGCAGCAGTCTGCTAACAGTAAATCTCTATTTTTTTTTTGGGAAAAAAAATTCCAAATAAAAGCAAAGTAATATAAGGGGCCTGAGCCATGACAATTAACAGAGAAAAAAGTTACTTTATCCAGGAATGCTGCATTTTTTATTTGGCCCATTTTAAAATTTGGGATCTGTTGAAATTTTTTGTGAAATCGGCCAAAAAGCCCCTTTCTGACCACTTTATTGGGTAGTTGAAAAAAGTAAATGGGGGTTTCTTGTACCAGTTTACAATTAGAAGTAAATAAGTTATTCAGGGATACACAAATACATTACAAAAAATTTTCCCCAACAAAAAGGCTGTTAGAGAACCCAGGATAACCCAAAAAGTCGACAAAGTGACCCTTTTTTTCCAGTACCTGGTCGAGTTGCCATATATGATTTTTGGGAAATATTTTTTTTTTTGTTTTTTTTTCATTGAAACTTGGGCAATTATGACGGAAAGATGCTTCTTAAGTACAAAAAAAATAAAAAAAGTGGAGTAAATAAGGGATTAACTTTTCAGCCTTTTGGCCCCCTTTTTCAGTAACATGGAAACCTCAAAAATCGACTCTCCCAACTCAACCAATTATGTAATTTTATTTTTGTAGAGCTTTTTTAAAAATTTTTTTTTAGAGTTTTAAATGGGGCTAATCAATTTTCTTATTCCGATAGGAATAAATTCATTTGGAACGGGACTCGACACCTTTTGGACTGAAGAAAGTTTTGATAATTTTTAGGTTCCACAGTATTTTCGTATGGTTTTTATGGGTTTTAATCTCATTTTTTTTGGACTCATTTGATAGAATGGGAAATATATTACAAAAAAGACTGATTTTATTGCTTTCAGACGAAAAGTACTTGAAAATTGAGCTCAAATAAATGGAAATGTTCATTTTTGCCTTTTCTGAACTATAAGTTCATTCGGCAAACTCGTAATCCGGCACACTACAGGTCCCCCAAGATGCGGGTTTGAGAAGGAGGCCCATACCATAGGACTTATACCATATTGTACAGGGTCAGGCTCCTAAAGGGAAAAAAATCTGCTGACTTTTTTAGGTTTTTTCCAGGTTCTCCAAACAAATTTTCTAAGTATGATACTCTATGTAACTTTTTTTTGTAACCTAAAAAACTTATTTACATGCCCCCATGCCTGAGTAAGTTTTTCAGGTGTAAGAAATACAATTACAGGTTATCATACATAGCAGCATAGATAAAATCTAGGATAACCCAAAAAAACAGGGTGACTTTTTCCATAGGGATCCCTGTTCTGACCAATGGTGTCCTGACTGTAAAGGTACCCTGTGCCATGGTACCCAACAATATGGTTTTCCCCCCACCAATGTTTTCCGTACTGCATGCCCTTTTCCATATAGCACAAGAAACCTATGGTACCCGGAAAAATATGATACCATGTACATATGGGCAATAGGGGGTTTGTGGCAGGAGACACCATCCAAGACTGGTGGGGGGCGACGCAAGCTAGTATGACTAGCAGTTTCCAAAACAAAATTTCTTTTTCATCCACCTCAAGGAAATGTTCGGTGGGTGAACATTTTTAAATATAAAATAGAACATTACTAATAACAAAATTTTTCATTTTTTTGTTGTAAACATTTTTTTGTAAACAATATATGATGAAAAATAAGGTGCTTTTTGTGTTGAAAAACAAAATACCCTATAGTACCATATGGTACCATTGCCCAATGGTACCACTGCACCCTTTTTGGTACCATAAGGTACCATTTCACCAATAGACCATTGTATCTATGGTACCCTGTACCCAAAGGTTTCATTTTAAACCCTACAACCAATGGACCATTTTTACATGTGCCATTGTACCCTATTTTACCTTGTACCATATTTACAATTTACTTTTGGGACCCTTCACCCTTTGGGACTATTTTACCAATGGTACCCTTTTATTCAACACAATAACCGCACTAATATTTTCACATTTGTTTACAATAAACTTTTTAAACAATTTTTAAGCCTAAATGAAAAAAATTTTTGCAGTTTTTGTGTTGAGTACAATGAGTGACCTTTTTTCAATATACATATATTGGGCTCACAGGCCCCAAAAGTTTCGGAAAAAAAGAAAAAAATTTTAGAAAAAAATTAAAAAAAAATGTATAAAAAAAACGTAAAAAAAAAAAAAAATTGGGATTTTTTTTTTTTGGAAGTCATGATGTTGCCGCCACCCATTCAATTTGGGTCAACTTCCCACTGCGTATCTTGGAAACTGATTGAATTTTTTTTTTTGTTTTATTTCCCCCACAAAAATATTATCTTTAATTTGTAAAAAAAATTCTTTTTTTTTTTTTTCAAAATTTTTTGGACACTGGGGCACCCCCCTTCACTTTTTGGCCTTGGACCCAGAAATGGGATAAATCACCTAAGAACCACTAATAACCCAGCAAAAGGCAGCAATTCAAATGATAAACAAATTCCACTCCCACCACATACTCCACCAATATTTCAAAAGTCTAAATCTGCCTCACCATTAAGGATATCCATACTTAATTCAAATGTTCCTACTACATACAAGAACAATACAACCAAATAAGACCCTCCCTCAAACATCCTACCTCACCAACCTTAACAGGACACATGACCATAACCAAGACAGAACTCTTTTTGATGTACCCTCATGTCCATATCACACTGTGTAAAAAACTCTATGCACATAAAGGGCTCCAAAACTGGAATTTCATTACCAGAAGATACTAAAGTAACCCGGTCTGAAAATCACTTGTAAGACTCTTCTCAAAGCCACATATCACCCTAGACTAAATGCAAAATACACATTACTTACACACTCAATATGTATTCCCATATCATAATGTTCAACAACTACTGTTGAACCTTTAATCCATTGACTACATGAATGTATCTGATCAATGTTTTTCACAAAAACATTTTGAAATAGACTATATCTTTTGTCTTATATAAATTAGAATTCACCCTATAATTCATAATCTACTGTACAACTATGATATAATTAATATTCTACTGTAGCAACTACGATATAATTCTTAGTGTTAAGTAGTCAGTAAGCCAATAATTTTAAGTCCAGCCCATAATGCCTAGGCATAATATATGGCCTCTCTTTGCATTGCAACCCATTATTTTAAATACAATAACACAATGTAACTATTGCAAGACATAAATAAATAAATAAATAAATACTGTCAGAGCACGGGGCAGTAACCCCTTCTCCTGTATATATTACAAATGTAAAAGGAGAAACTTTCGTTTTTACTTTTTTGGGCCACCCCGCCTCGTGGGATACGGCTGGCGTGTTGAAAGAAAGAAAGAAAGAAATATGTGCAATGCCATAATCTAGATAGATGTTAGATGTGCAGCAGCTCTTGGAAACACAAAAAACCAACAGGAAAAATGAAGAAGTACCAAAAAAAAAGTTTCCTTGAAAAGGGGGTTAGGTTATGCTTCTCAGCATCCAAGCAATCTCCCATGACTACATATTCGTCTATAAAATTGGTACTATATGTGTATCCCATAGTAGAAGATAGAGTTTAAAACTGCTGCAGCACTTGGAAGAGTGAAAATGGAAGAAGTACAAGAGAAGTTCACAGTAAAGGTAACTGGTTTTTCGTCTGTGGGTTTACATTCTAGTGCATCGGGCAGTTTAAAAACACCATTCAGGGTTGGTGCCGTACTAGTAGGCTTACGCACAGGGTTGGTGCCGTACTAGTACTCAAAAATTCTAGCATCCTCCAATCAAGCAGGAAAAGGCTGGTATTCCTGATGTGAGAGAATGGTCCTCCAAGGTCAGTGTACGCGTAAAAAAAAATTGGGGACATACAGGTGGAGCATTGTGGGAAAGCCCATTTTATTACACCTTGTTCACCATGTCAGCAGTAAGAAAACTCCTCATTCCTTGGCTAACAGGGGCTCTTTTTTCCCGAGTGACAGTTCAAACACAGATGGAAGTGTCAGTGAAGACAATTTTCTTGGTTTTAAGGAGTTTGTGACTGAAAGCAATGCCCCCAGGAAAGCCAACCTGAATGAAGGCAGAAGAAGGGAAAAAAGGGAAAAAAGAAAAGGAAAGACACAAGGAAGAAGGAAGAGATGAGAGGAAGGAGGGAAGGAAGGAAGGAGGGAAGGATGGAAGGAGGGAAGAAAGGAAGGAGACCACCAACCTAGGATAACTCAAAAAAATTCAGACAGTGACCTTATTTCCCATCGAGTGTAGGTGGGGGTTGGGGAGGAGGGAAGGTTGTTGACAACAGTGAAGTGGCAAGTGGTGGGTGTTCTTTGTCATTGCGACACTAATTAGGCCGGTGACACAGCATATTTACAAGTCACACCCCCGACACAACAGCTACGAGCTTTACAGAAGCTGTAGCAGTTCCGGAAGTGTCCAGTTGATTTTATATGTGAATATCTGTTGAAGAAAAATAG
Organism: Cherax quadricarinatus; assembly: GCF_026875155.1. Taxonomy (NCBI): domain Eukaryota; kingdom Metazoa; phylum Arthropoda; class Malacostraca; order Decapoda; family Parastacidae; genus Cherax; species Cherax quadricarinatus. The sequence goes on from NW_026509390.1 coordinate 22,729, forward strand.
TAATAAACAAACTTTTTTAATGTTTGGTTTGTGTAAACATGTTTTGTAAACAATATAATAACTGTTTTTGTGCGTTAATGTGTAGGCTACAAACAAATGAATATACATTCAATAATAACCTTATATTGGTCCTCCACAGGCCAGAAAATTAATTGAACAAAGAAGAGGAGGGAAGAAAGCAGGGAACAGAAGAAAGGAGGAGCAAAGGAAGGAAGGAAGGAGGAGGAAGGAATGAAGGAGGAAGGGAAGGAAGGAAGGAGGTGAGAAGGAAGGAGGGGAGGGAAGGAGGAATGTAGGTAGGAAGAGGATGAGAGGAAGGAGGGAAAGTAGGTAGGAAGAAGATGAGGAGGAAGGAGATGGAAGGTAGGTAGGAAGAGATGCATGATGGAATGAAGGATGGAAAGGAAGGAAGGGTAGGTGTGTGGGGAGGAAGGGATGTGTTGGGAAGGCAGTGAGTTAGTGAGTGTGGTATGATGCATCATTGTGACACACAAACACACCCGTGACCTCAGCAATATTTACAAGTCCCACCCCTACACAACTACCAGCTTTCAGAACCTCTGTAGTTATAGGAACCTGTCCAGTGACTAATGAGTATATATAAGATAGAAAATAGTATAAACAACATTTGTTTATGTTGGTTTGTGTAAACATGTTTTGTAACAATATATATTGATAGCAAAGGTTGTGCTGTTATTGTTATATACAATGAGTGAATATATACCAAATAGTCCCCTTTTATAATTCGGTCTCAGAGGCCATAAAAGCTACTTGAAAAATAAAATATTAAAAATATAAAGAAAAAAGTAAAAAAAATAAAATAAACATACGGGTGACCGGCAGACCGGCGATGTTGCCTGTATGCGGTTCAATTTCTGTCAAACTTTACGATTCCATATCTCGGAAAGTGTGAAGGCAAAATTTTTTCTTTAGCCTATAAAATTTTAGAAAAAAAAAAAACAAAACTATCTGTCATATGAAAAAATAATTTTTGTATTTTAATATTTACCGACCCTGGAGAAATAGGTTGGTAGAGGACCTGCTGACCCTTAATGGGTTAAGAAAAACAGTGATCCCCTGGTTATTGCCCAGCTCTGTTATCGCCAACCAGTTGATCGCCGTTTTTTCGCGCCCGGATATCGGCCCTTAATACGTGATCGGCTGTTGGGACTCATCCATCACGCCAGCTGGAACCACTTGCGCTCAGTTTGGCTGTCTCTCTCGTTGACTGAGGAAGCTTCTCCTCATACATCAAACATTTTGCTTATATCCCATGTAGTTTGTGTTATTAATGCAGTGCAACTGAAATAAGTAACCATGGCTCCAAAGAAAGTTCCTGTGGTAAAAAAAGTGAGAAACACCATGGAATTTAAGCATGAAGTGATAGAAATGTTTGAGAGTGGTATGAGGGTGGTGGAACTTGCCAGGATGTACAGTAAGAATAAATCAACAGTTACATCCATCCTGGCAAAGAAAGAACAAATCAAAGACGCTAATGTTGCAAAAGGAGTAACTTTTCTAACTAAACAAAGGCCACCAATAATGGAAGAAATGGAAAAGTTATTATTATTGTCGATTAAGGAAAAAGAATTAGTGGAGACTGTTGTGGAGTCTACCATTTGTGAGGAGGCAAAGCAAAGAAAATGCCTTGCAAAGAAAATGCCTGGAACAAATACTGCAGTTTCTGAATTTAGGGCTAGCAAAGGATGGTTTGATACATTTAAGAAGTGTAGTGGCATACACAGTGTTGTAAGGCATGGTGAGGCTGCAAGTTCTAACAAATGTGCAGCTGAAAAGTATGTTCATGAATTCCAGGACTATGTAAAGGCTGAAGGATTCGAACCCCAACAAGTGTTCAATTGTGACGAAACAGGCCTGTTTTGGAAGAAAATGCCAAAGAGGACCTACATTACCCAGGAGGAAAAGGCACTGCCAGGACACAAGCCTATGAAAGACAGGCTTATTCTTTTGTTTTGTGGTAATGCTAGTGGGATTTCAAAGTGAAGCCTTTAACTAGTGTATCACTCAGAAATCCCAAGTGTTCAAACAAATACAATTTCATGAGAAATATTGTGTGTGATGAAGAAAGCTAATCATAAGGCATGGGTCACAAGGCAAATTTTCAAAGAGTGGTTTTAAGAGTGTTTTGGCCCAAGTGTGAAAAAAAACCCCGTGAAAAGAAATTGCCACTCAAGTGCCCTCCATGTACTGACACTGCTCCAGCCACATCTCCAACTTGCAAGACCAAGTGTTTAGGACTTCATTCTATCACAGTGAAGTTCTTGTCCATCCTAACACCCTCCACACCCACCACTCCTCCAGCCCATGGACCAGCAGGTCATATCTTAACTTCCAGAAAACTCTACACAAAGCAGTGTTTCAAAGTGCTTGAAGTGACCTCGGACACTCAGTTGCCCCAAGAGAGTTCTGGAAGAATCACTTTACTATCCTCCACTGCAAAAGCCTTATAGGTGAAGGCTTTGGGAGGGAGTGACTTTCCAGAATCTTATGAACTCTGCTTGGAGAAAACTGTGGCCAGATTGTGTCCAAGAGAGGGTTTTTGAAGGGTTTGAGGCTCACCCTGACCCTGACCCTGCCGGCCCTGTGGAACCTATTGTGGCACTGGGAATCCCTGGGTTGAGGTGAGTGGTGAGGATGTGGCAATAGTTTGGTGGATGACAACAGGAAGAGCTTACCACTGACAGAGCTGTAAGAGCTTCAACTTGAACAGCAACAGACTGCAGCTGAGGAACTTGATTCAGAGGAGGAGGAGGAAGAGGGAGTGGAGGAGGTGCCTTCTTCAGAGATTAACCCTTTCAGGGTCCGTCCCGTAGATCTACGGCTGGTCGGTGAGTGTCCAAACCGTAGATCTACGCCAAAATTCTAGCGCCGACAAATTTAAGCGCGAAAGCTCTCTAGTCCAACATATTAGATGAAAGGGGGTCTTCGCGGTGGGTGTGCGCCATAAACAAAAAATCTAGGCGCCTGCATAGCATTGTGGGAACGCCGGCTCAGTCACCCTTGTTCACCATGTCTCGTCGCAAGTCAGCTCTCACTCCTCCCCGGAAAATTGGGACTCTCCTCTTCCTGTCTGATAGTATCTGACACTGATGGAAGTGAAATGAAACGAATTCAACGGCTTTGATGAGTTAGTAGACGCGAAAAAATGACCAGGAATCGATAATAGTGCAGAAACCCCGACATCCTCCGCTTCTACCTCCTGTGTGGGCACTCGTGACTCATCTTTCGTTTGTTCCTAAACGAAAGAGAAAACAAATATTTTCTCCTTGTTCTGGCCTCTGACTTCAGTAAATGACGATGATTCTGAAGTGGCTTGTGGATATTATTTGAGCTCGACGATCATTCGATAGTGATAGTGAGTAAACATATTCACCAGTGAAGCGTCGGTATGTGCGCCGCCGCATGCGCTCTTGAATTGTAACCCTATGCTATGCCCATGGACGAGTACATCCCTTAGTACATCCCGGAGTACATATCCCGTGGGCGCCCTAACAACCCGTTTTAGGTAAGTGATAGTGAGGATGATGTGTCATACACTTGGCATGGATGGGCCACAGACATCATTGGATGGTGTAAGTGGGGCTGTGGTTGAGTGGCACCGCCATGCTGACTCGCTGTGCCACGCGGGAACCCTCGCTGCTGACTCGTCCAGTTTCAAGGACAAAAGCGAGCGTCACCCACCACCCCCACAACCACACCGTACAACCAGCCAATATGTCCATATCCCCATCAAACCGTATCTGGATTGGCACAAAATCCAATTTGTTCCCAGGCCCCACCCACTAAGATGACCGCAAATAGGAATCTACCTACCTGTCCCCTTGGAACCACGGCCAAATTAACTGGAAATCTTTGAATTATTCCTTCCGACCAGCCATTGATGGAAACTAATGTCCAGGGAAAGTAATAGTCTTTCAGTACAGAACCATGGCAAATACGATCTATCACCACAGTCAAGAACTACACAGTGAAAGAGACTACAGTTGACAGAAATGGTATTTTGGCTTTTTGCAACAATAATGCTTATGCCTCACGTCTAAAAGCATAATATAAAAGCATACTGGTCCACAGATCGGCTAATTTGTACCCCATCCTTCAGTGAAATAATACCATTGAACAGTTTATCTTACTCTTACGTATTTGCACTTTCTCTACAAACCACCTGACAGAAGTGACAGGTTATACAAGATTAGAAATGTTTTCAGTATCTCAAACAAAGTTCAGGATATACCTTTTATCCATTCAAGAATCTTGTAATTGACAGAGTCTTTGGGATTTTGTTCAAGAGGTAGACTGTCATACAGCAGTATATACCGAGCAGAGGACCGCTTTGGTATAAAATTTGTTTTACTCTGTGATGTGACAGTGCCTGGAGTTGGATATTGTTGTATACAACGGTAAGTAAAAACATTGAAAGATACCAAGATGTTATTGGGTATATCAGGTGACTAGTGAGAAACAGATGGGCACTTATCTTGGTAGGCCATACATTAATAAACCGATAAAAAAACCCCTGGTACACAAGCCCATTAATCCAGTGATTTCATGCGAGGTAACAAGACAGATGTGTGTGGCATCAGAGCGTTCTTAATCGTAACATATGCCCAGCTCAACTCAGGTGTATCGAGGTGAAGACGTGCAGTGTTTACTGCCAATGACATCATGGCATTACGGTGGCAAGACAAAAACGAGATTTCACAATTTTTTACAACCATTTCACCCGTAATGAAATGCAAGACAGTGGCAAAGTTATAGATTCGAGTGACTAATGACGTATTCGAAAACCATGGACAGTGATTGATTATAACACAAAACAATGGCGCTTGTTGACAAGTGTGACATGCAGATTGTTTTTGACTGGTGGTTACGTCAGGTTACAAGTGGTACATGAAACTTTTCTTCATCTCATGGACAATTCAATGCTGAATGCATATAATATGTACCAAATAAAGACTGGTAACAGACCACCTATTGTGAATTTTGTTGTCTGTTGTCAGACAACTCATAATGAAGTACCAGTTAACAACTCCTGCAAATACAACATGTTCCTCGAATTCATCACAATATACCCAAGCGTTTGAGAAGCGAAGGTGATCATTTCATAATACAGCTTCCTTCAACTCAAAAGAAATTTGCTCAGAAGAGATGCATTGTCTGTGCACAAACAAAACGACGGCAACAAAGACGCAAAGACACTCGGTTTATTTTGAGGAATGTAAGGTGCCTCTGTGCATGGTGCCTTGTTTCAAGGAGTTCCACAAGCTCCAGCAGTTCTAAAACCATGTCCAGTGATTGTAAATATGTAAATATATGATAGAACATTAGTATTATACAATATTTGTGCATGTTTATTGTAATAAACAACAGTGGTAAACAATAATATGATAATAACTTTAGTGCGGTTATTGTGTTCAATACAGTGAGTTTATATATATAAATTATATACAGTATTGGTCTCTCAGGCCCCAAATGTTAGTAGGAATAGAAAAAAATTGGAAAAGAAAAGAAAAAACAACTAAAACAACAAAATAATATAATACGCGTATGTGGAATTCGTCGATGTTGCCGCCACCACATCATTTTCTACAAACTTCTTGGCACTGTATCTCGGTAAGTACTGATCAGATTCTAATTTTTTTTGTTTTATTACCTTCACAAAAATATGCTCTTTAATTCTGTAAGAAAAAATAATTTTTTTTTTTTCAAAATTTCTTGGACACTGGTGCGTGACTTCAGATTTTGGCCTTGGACCCTGAAAGGGTTAAAGAGGTGTGTGCAATGTGGAGTAGGGTGCAAGCTTTTGTAGAGAAACACCACCCTGACAAAGCTGAAACAAGCCATATTTGCAACATGTTTAGTGACAAAACCCTGTCCCACTTCAGGGAAATCTTAAAGAGATGCCAGAAACAGAGCACTCTAGACAGTTATTTTGTGAGATAGGGGTCCAGTGGCTCTCAAGCTGGTCCTAGTGGCATTAAAAGACAGAGAAGGGAAGTAACCCCAGAGAAGGCTTTGTTACCTAAAGTCTTCATGGAGGGGGATTCCCCTTCCAAACACTAACTCGTCCCTCTTTCCTCCTCCCTGTCTTCCAGAAGCCAGCATTGGCCTTCAATTAAGGTATGTAATACTTACATAATTGTTAAAAAAAAAAAATATTTTTCTGTGAATATTTTTGTTTGGAACGGATTAATTGTATTTCCATTAATTCTTATGGGAAATATTAATTCGGTTATCGGCCAATTCGGTTATCGGCCGACCTTCTGGAACAGATTACGGCCAATAACCAGGGGTCCACTGTATATACGTTCTTACCACTAGTGCCCCAAACATATAAAAACGTTTTATTTTTCCTGCCTTCAAATATGGCACAATTGGCCTGAGATGCCTTGTCAGCATAGATTGGGTCATAACAATCAGTGTACACTGTATTAAAAAAATCTGGGACCACTTAGTACCATGTGGGAGCACCAGTTCAAATGAGCGCCAGCTAGAGCAAACAGCGTGACAAACACCTGGGATTCACTGATTTCATGTAGTATTAACTCTCCCATTTTAAAAGGAAAGTGATGTTGACCCCAAGTTTCGTGGCATTGAGGTGGATGTGGCTAAAAGTGGTCGAGGAAATATCAAAAAACCTCGATAATAACCCATATGCAACATTTGTGCAACACCCTTTCAGAATGCCTTATAACCTATGCCCTAAGTAAAGATAAACAATTCTGGAACATAATACAGTGGTCCCTCGCTTTTCGTAGTTCTCGGCAATCGTAAATTTCGCCAATCATAGGGGTATTTTCGTATAAATATTGACTCGCTTTTCATAGGTTGACTCGCGAATAGTAGTTCATCCGGGACGCGTACGCACGGTGTGAGCCGGGGCGGCCTCCCTACCCAGCCAGTCTGGCATTGTTTACCAGTGAGTGAAGGTCCCCTCAAGTGCTCCTACGAAATATTTCATAATATTCCACTCATTTTAGTGCTTGCAATTACTAAATAAGCTACCATGGCTCCAAAGAAAGCTCCTAGTGCCAAGCCTGTGGTAAAGAAGGTGAGAAATATGTACAGTGACAAAGTCTTGGGCCATTTTAAGGAAGTGTTAAAGAGACACCAGAAACAGAGCTCTCTCCACAGTTACTTTGCAAGACAGGACTAGAGTGACTCTCAAGGTGGTCCTAGTGGCATTAAGAAACAGAGAAGAGAAGCAACCGCAGAGAAGCAATTGGTACCTGAGGTGTTGCTGGAAGGGGATTCCCCTTCCAAACTGTAAACAATCCAATCTCTCTCCTCCTCCAGTCTCCCATACACTAAGAAGAATCTCCAATAAAAGTAAGCGTTATGCTGTTAATGTTTCATTCATCATTTCTCATTGTATTGTTTATGTACTATATGTATATTTCATGTAAAAAAATTTTTTTTAATACTTCTGGGTATCAGGAACGGATTAATTGTATTTACATTATTTCTTATGGGGAAAATTGATTCGCAAATCGTAAATTTCGTTTATAGTAGCTCCTCCAGGAGCGGATTAATTACGAGAAACGAGGGACCACTGTACTCGTTCAGCAAGCTGGCTGGCCAGCTGCATAGCTGGCAGGCTGCTGGCAGCCTGGCTCCATTTGTTTGTCTGTGTCAATGTCTATCTCTATCTGTGTCTCTGTCTATCAGACTATGTCTCTATCTCTGTCTGTCTCTATCTCTTTCTATCTGTCTCTGTCTATCTGTGTCTCACAGGTGCACATAAATACAAGTATACATAGTGTAAATTACCTAGGATAACCCAAAAAATCCAGACAAAGTGCTATACTCTGCTTGAAGATATGAGTAAATATGATGACACAGCCTTGTGGCTCTGACACAGAGCTAGACAGATAGACAGGAAGCTTGACACACAGAAAAATAGACAGACAGACATGTTTGTGTACCAGTGAAAACAAAGCAAGGGCCAACGCTCTCATCAAATGTCAACTCTTATAAGATAAGATAAGATAAGATTTCGCTCGGATTTTTAACCCCGGAGGGTTAGCCACCCAGGATAACCCAAGAAAGTCAGTGCGTCATCGAGGACTGTCTAACTTAATGTTATCTTATCACTTCACTGTCAGGGGTGGACTGAGGCTTGTTTTACATGCTTCAACACAATTCATTATTATGTATTATTATTATTATTATTTTCTTCTTATTATTATTATTATTATTATATACTTCCACATATCCAAAACATTGCTGGGACCAATAAATACTTTGTATATATTCCAAGACAATAGCAAATGGCCAAGGCAGGTGTAAATGTCCACCTGTCAGTGTGTTTGTGACAATTTGAGTACAATTTCAGTACCTAATACTAGTGTCAGAACAAAGATTGGTTATGAAATGACAAGAACTATTATCAATTGTAATTATCAGAACATAAAAATTATATAAAATACACGTAATATGAAAAATAGAAAAAAAGGTATATCGGCAACACTTCTGCAAGCAGCAGGACTCCATGTTGCTGTCAAGTGAGCATCCAGTGCCAACTTCTCGGCCTCATGTCTCTTTAAGTACTGACCCTATTTTTTTTTTTATCTTATAATTATACACTTAGAAAAATGTGCTCTTTATTTTCATAAAAAAAAAAAAAAACAACTTTTTTATTTTTCAGAATATTCAGAGCACTGGGGTAGTGAACGTATATATACATTTGGACCGTTTACGGGTTAAAGATAGACAGAAAAAAAATAAATAGTGCCCTATTCTATAGGGCATAAAACTCCCTCCTCTACAAAATTGGTAAGACATACAATGTTCTACTTGACATCCAATGAAATATAAAGGGCTAGATAATCTTTTCATCAATGTCGTTTGTGCGAAATACCAATAGACTGCATAATAAAAATGGTTTGGGTTTTTTTTTTTGGGGGGGGGGAGGGAGGGAGGGAGGGGGATAATACAAATAAAACGGTAAAAAATATCGCAATTTTCCTCTGTAATTTAGTAGAACCATCATTCCTCAATAACATGTGCAAATATCATGAGACTCCTATAAATACTATTCACAAAAACAAAATAATTTCAATAACTTATTCCCGATTTATTCTTATACAGTGTACAGTGGTCCCCGGTTCGCGAAGTCATCTGTAAGAAAAAACCCGGTATCCAAAGGGGTTATATCGAAAAAATTTCCCTCGTTTCCCGTTAAAAACCCAGTATGCGATAAAATTTTCATATAGCGTGTCCGTGTTTACAACCCAGCCGTGTAGCGATCTAAGGATACATTCGTACATTCCATATTACCAAAATCACTGTGTCTGGTGTTGTTTCTGCAAAAAAAGTCACCAGGGGCCCCCAAGAAAGCTTCTAGTCCCAACCCCTTCGAGCCAAGGTGCAATGACTACTGAAATAAGAAAGAGATAATTGCAAGTAGAAAGTGGAGGCGGTGTGGGACCTGGCCAAGTTGTATGAAAATCCCAATCAACCTCTCACTATAGTGAGCAGAAAAGGGCAATCGGGGAAGCTTTTTCTTGCAAAAGGGCAACTGGATTACAAAACAGCAACCCAAAAGTTTAGAAAAATGTTGAAGACGTTACTGGTGGGAAAAATGAAAAAAGGCTGGAATAGACCTCGAGCGATCATTTGTGAAAAGGCTAGCTTTGCATGACGTTTAATTAAAAAAATTGCCTGCAATAGTGGTGAGTGGTGAATTTAAGGCAGAAAAGGGTTTGGTTTAAAAAAAATTTTAAAATCGTATGGCATCTAGGTGATGGGAGGGGTGAGGCTGCCATTCAGACCACAAAGGGGTTGAAAAATGTGTGAATTCAAGGATACTAGAGGCTAAAGGGTTTGAAACATGACAATGCTTAATTGTGACAAACGGGCCCCTTTTTTGGGAAAGAAATTGCCAAGCAGGTTTACATTCCCAGGAAAAAAGGCACTCCCAGGGTGAAAATGGCAAAGTGCAAACCTTTTTTGAGAAAACACCCTGACAAGCTACTGCAAGCCGTTTGAAAACCCTGTACACTGACAACGTTTGTAACCCTTTGGGAAAAATAAATAAAAGGAACGAGAGGAAAGGGTCCTTGGACGATATGTTGTGCAACAAACCCATGATTTCCAAGCTGGTCCTAGTAGCATTAAAAAAAAAGGGAAGTAACCCCGGAAAAGGACTTGTACCTCAAGTCCAAGGGAGGGGGTTTCCCTTTAAACATTAAAAACTTCGCCCCCTTCCCCCCCCTCCTCCCCCCCCATCAAATCACAGATCTTCAAAAAGGGTAAGTGTCAATTATTCATTTTTTTATTTATTGTTATATTGTTATTGAATTATTCATTGCATTAAACTAATATTTAGTGGAAAGTTTTTTTTCGTACTTTGGGTGCCTTGCACGGATTAATTTTTTTCCTTATTTTCAGGGGGAAAACTGATTCGCTTTCCGATAAATGCTTTTGATGAGCTCTCGGGAAGGGATTAATAACGTGAACCGGGGGTCCACTCTTTTTACTTTTCCTGTAAAACTCTAGGGTCATGGGCACAAATCTCATGTCTTCTACATCCCACTTTTGAGGCAGCCCACGGGTGAGAGAGCTCTCACTCTGAACACAACATGAGTCGACAACAAGTTGCCTTTTTTGGTATTTGAAAAAAACAATCACAAAAATGAAATTTTTTGGGAGTAAAAAAAAAACAAAATTTGGCATAACGTCTTACCACCAAAAAAAAAAAAAAAAAAATATTTTTTTGGAAAAAAACAACTGTCTTAGAAATATGATAAAAACAGCTGATTACATCAACAGTTACCAAATTATGCCCCTTTTTTTTTCAGTAAAAAAAACATTTTTCATAAATTTTCAGTTTTTTTTTTTTTTTCAAACACTTCACCCCCCCCTCCACCCAAAACCCTTTCAGGTTGGTGCCATACTACCCGGGCTTGCACGCCAGGGTTGGTCCCCATAATAGTAGGGCTTGCATGGGGTTTTGGGCCTACTATTGCGAAATTTTCTAGCACCTCAAAAACTAGCGAAGAAAGCTGGTAGGCCACATATGAAAAAAGGGGTTTATGTGGTCATTTGCGCAGTAAAAAAAAAACTAGTGAAAACCGGGGGTTTAAAAAGTGTAACATACCCTTTGGGGGAGGCAGTAAGGGGCACTGCTAAAATTAAGACTAGTCCAACCTCTCACAAATAAAAATTTTGAAAGATGATGAACGGGGGTTAAAAATTTTCATGGACCAGCCAACCAACATAACCCACCGCGGGTTTTTTAGAGCGGGACAATCAGCTGTCACAGTGCTGAACCTTTTGACAAATTTATGGGGGCACTGGGGCCCAAAAAAGGGTGTATTTACAAAATTTTTGCAAAGGTTTTTGACAAATGCGATCATGGATGATAGCGCACAAAATAAAGGGCCCATGGAATTATGGGGAAGGTAGGCAATGGATTTTCGTTTCCTAACACGCAGAACCAAAAAGTAATAGTGAAAAGGGCAAGATCCAGCTCAGCGAATCAAAAAACTCGTGCCCCCAAAGGGACTGCCGGGACCTCGCTGTTCCCATCCTCATAGAAGACATAACAAATACACCCCTGCACTTTTGTATCTCATTGCATATGACATAAAAAAAGCATAAAAGTCAAAGGTAGAGGACACTAAAAAGAAGGAAGAATAAAAAGGGTTTTTTCCTGGGCAGTGGAAAACAACATAATTAAGGGAAAGAGCGCTTGGTAAAAAAATAAAACCCAAAAGTACCTATAACAAAACCAAATACCCAAAAAAAAAAACACAAAAAGCCCAAAAATTATGTCAGCCCCTTTTTTTTAAAAATAAAAAATAAGACAAAAAAGCCAAAAACTGGGGGGTATTGAAACAAACCAAGGAAAATGCAAGGGGGGGCATCTTAAAGCTAGGTCCCCACAGAAATTTCTGTGTACGGCCCCCTTCCCGGGGGAAAAACGGGTGAACAAAAAAACAGGTCATTTTAAAGGCCACTGAGCCCCCCAGCAAAATACGGAAGCTGCAATCGAACATTCTCATTGAGCAGGGGGGGGAATACAGAATTAATCTGAAGGGAACTTGAGGGGGTCCCAAATCTACACTGCCTAACAACATACTGGGGTGAGAGTATGGAAGGGAAATGTAAAATAAACACAAAGAGGAGCAGGGTGTGGTGGGACAATAAGGAAAACTATTTCAACTCCGGGTCCCCAATTTTAACATCTTTTCCAAAAATATCAGAAAAACGCGAAAAAGTGTTGAAGCCTTTAAGAGGAACTAACAAGTAACTCACCCGGTGCCCAAACAACCGGCTGTGATGGATATTGGGGCAGCAGGCCCCAGCACAACACCGGTTGACCGGGGAGACAAGACGACCTGGCCCTGCCGGGGCCGAGAAGATAACCTCAAAAATTCTTCTTCATATATTTCACGTGCATAAGAGAAAAAAAACCCCCAAAACCATTTTGGGGTTTTAAAACAGGACTTTGCAGGTACAGTTACCCCCCCGGTTTGCGAAATTAACCGTTCCCGAGACTCATCGTAAACCAAAAAAATGGAAAACAATCAAATTTTTCCCCCTAAGAAATAATGGAAATTTAATTAATCCATCAAGACATGCAAAAGATGAAAAAAACTTTTACCCATGAAAAACAAATTTAATGCAATAGAAAATTACAATACAAAAAAATAATTTACACTTTACCTTTTAAAGAAGATCTGGTGATGATTTGGGGGGGGAGGGGGGGGAGAGGTTGACCTTTGTTTAGAAGGGAAACCCCCTCCATTGGACTTGGGTACAAATCCTTTTGGGGTTACTTCCCTTCTTTTTTTAATGCCCTAGGGCCCGGTTGAGAGTCCGGATTCTGCGCACAACATATCTTTTCATAAGGGGGCCCGTCCTCTCGTTCCTTTTTCTTTCCTTTAAATGGTTTCCAAAAGCCCCTTGTAAGGGTTTCCAACACGGTTGCATAGCTGCTGGGGTGATTTTTTATCAAAAAGCTTTGCATTTAAGCCACATTGCACACATTTCCTTAACTATGAAGTAACAAATCCCCCAATTCCTTTTCCCCTCCCCCCGGGGCATTTCCAGGTTGGCCCCTTGTGTTGAAGATACTAGCAGCTCATCAGGGCTATTTGTCATTGTCCTCCCCATCAAATCTTCCCCATCCTCCCCCCTAACCCCCCAACCCCAAGGACTTCCCAATGCCCAAAAAGGGTTCCTCAATGGCATAGGTTCTCAGGGGGTTAGCCCCAAACCCCTTTAAATTCCCCCTTTTCAACATTTTGGCCACAGTTTTTTTTTCCCGGGAGAGTTCAAGGCCTCTTAGTCACTCCCCCGCAAGCCTTACCTAAAGGTTTACACAATTTGGGGTATTAAAAATGATCCTTTCCAAAACTCCTTTGAGTCAATAGAGTATCCGTGGTCACTTCAAAGCACCTTTCAAAAATAGCTTTTGTGTACAGTTTCTTGAAGTTGGAAATGACCTGCTGGTCCATGGGCTGCAGGAGAGGAGTGGTATTAGGAGGCAAAAACCTGACCTTAATGAAGCTCATGTCCCCAGAAAATCGCTCTGCCAAGTCTGTAGGATGACCAGGGGCATTATCTAATACCAGGAGGCACTTAAGGTCTAATTTCTTTTCCATTAGATAATTTTTCACATTGGGGGCAAATGCATGGTGTAACCAGTCATAGAAGAAGTCCCTAGTGACCCATGCCTTACTGTTTGCCCTCCACAGCACACACATATTAGCCTTGAGGATATTCTTTTGCCTGAATGCTCTGGGAGTTTGAGTGACACACCAGTAAAGGCTTCACTTTGCAATCACCACTAGCATTGGCACACATCAGAAGAGTAAGCCTGTCTTTCATAGGCTGATGTATTGCAAGTGAGTTTTCCTCCTGAGTAATGTAGGTCCTGCTTGACAATTTCTTCCAAAACAGCCCTGTTTCATCACAATTAAACACTTCTTCAGGTTTCAATCCTTCAGCCTCTATGTACTCCTTGAATTCATGCACATATTTTTCAGCCGCTTTGTGGTCTGAACTGGCAGCCTCACCATGCCTAATCACAATATGTATGCCACTACGATTCTTAAATCTTTCAAACCAACCTTTGCTGGCCTTAAATTCACTCACATCACCACTAGTTGCAGGCAATTTCTTTACCAAATCGTCATGCAACTGCCTAGCCTTTTCACAAATGATCGCTTGAGAGATGCTATCTCCTGCTATCTGTTTTTCATTTATCCACACCAATAACAGTCTCTCAACATTTTCTAACACTTGCGGTCACTGTTTCGTAATCACAGTTGCACCTTTTGCAAGAACAGCTTCCTTGATTGCTGTTTTCCTGCTCACTATAGTAGAGATGGTTGATTGGGGGTTTACTATACAACCTGACCAGTTCCAACACATGCACTCCACTTTCGTACTTTGCAATTCTCTCTTTCTTCATTTCAATAGTCATTAGCACCCTTGGTCTCGAAGGGTTGGCACTAGAAGCTTTCTTGGGGCCCATGGTGACTTATTTTGCAGAAACAAGCACCAAAAATGGTGATAATATGGATAATATGGAATGTACTGAATGTATCCTTAGATGCGCGCACACTGGCTGGCTTGTAAACACTGGCACACACGGGGCAGTTCAGGCCACATGTGGACACGTCTCGTACGAATCGCATTGCATACCGGGTTTTGTAACAGGAACCGAGGCAAATTTTCTGCGATATAATGCATCGGAGAGTTAGAGGTATTGGGAAGATGGAAGGAATATTTTGAGGAATTGTTAAATGTTGATGAAGATAGGGAAGCTGTGATTTCGTGTATAGGGCAAGGAGGAATAACATCTTGTAGGAGTGAGGAAGAGCCAGTTGTGAGTGTGGGGGAAGTTCGTGAGGCAGTAGGTAAAATGAAAGGGGGTAAGGCAGCCGGGATTGATGGGATAAAGATAGAAATGTTAAAAGCAGGTGGGGATATAGTTTTGGAGTGGTTGGTGCAATTGTTTAATAAATGTATGGAAGAGGGTAAGGTACCTAGGGATTGGCAGAGAGCATGCATAGTTCCTTTGTATAAAGGCAAAGGGGATAAAAGAGAGTGCAAAAATTATAGGGGGATAGTCTGTTGAGTGTACCTGGTAAAGTGTATGGTAGAGTTATAATTGAAAGAATTAAGAGTAAGACGGAGAATAGGATAGCAGATGAACAAGGAGGCTTTAGGAAAGGTAGGGGGTGTGTGGACCAGGTGTTTACAGTGAAACATATAAGTGAACAGTATTTAGATAAGGCTAAAGAGGTCTTTGTGCATTTATGGATTTGGAAAAGGCGTATGACAGGGTGGATAGGGGGGCATGTGGCAGATGTTGCAAGTGTATGGTGTAGGAGGTAGGTTACTGAAAGCAGTGAAGAGTTTTTACGAGGATAGTGAGGCTCAAGTTAGAGTATGTAGGGAAAGAGGGAAATTTTTTCCCAGTAAAATAGCCTTAGACAAGGATGTGTGATGTCACCGTGGTTGTTTAATATATTTATAGATGGGGTTGTAAGAGAAGTAAATGCGAGGTCTTGGCAAGAGGCGTGGGGTTAAAAGATAAAGAATCACACACAAAGTGGGAGTATTTTCACAGCTGCTCTTTGCTGATGACACTGTGCTCTTGGGAGATTCTGAAAAGAAGTTGCAGAGATTGGTGGATGAATTGGTAGGGTGTGCAAAAGAAGAAAATTAAAGTGAATACAGGAAAGAGTAAGGTTATGAGGATAACAAAAAGATTAGGTGATGAAAGATTGAATATCAGATTGGAGGGAGAGAGTATGGAGGAGGTGAACGTATTCAGATATTTGGGAGTGGACGTGTCAGCGGATGGGTCTATGAAAGATGAGGTGAATCATAGAATTGATGAGGGAAAAAGAGTGAGTGGTGCACTTAGGAGTCTGTGGAACAAAGAACTTTGTCCTTGGAGGCAAAGAGGGGAATGTATGAGAGTATAGTTTACCAACGTTTCTTATATGGGTGTGAAGCGTGGGTGATGAATGTTGCAGCGAGGAGAAGGCTGGAGGCAGGGGAATGTCATGCTGAGGGCAATGTGGGGTGTGAAATTTTAAATGCAGAGAATTCGAGTTTGGAAGTTAGGAGGAGGTGCGGGATTACCAAAACTGTTGTCCAGGGGTGAGGAAGGGTTTGTTGAGGTGGTTCGGACATTTTAAGAGAAGGGAAAGCGAAACAGAATGACTTCAAGAGTGTATCAGTCTGTAGTGGAAAGGGAAAGGGGGGGTGGGGTCGGCCTAGGAAGGGTTGGAGGAGGGGGTAAAGGAGGTTTTTGTGGCAGGGGCTTGGACTTCCAGCAGGCATGCTTGGCGTGTTGATAGGAGTGAATGAGACAAATGGTTTTAATACTGACGTGCGTTGGAGTGTGAGCAAAGTAACATTTATGAAGGGATTCAGGGAAACCGGCAGGCCGGACTTGAGTCCTGGAGATGGGAAGTACAGTGCCTGCACTCTGAAGGAGGGGTGTTAATGTTGCAGTTTAAAAACTGTAGTGTAAAGCACCCTTCTGGCAAGACAGTGATGGAGTGAATGATGGTGAAAGTTTTTCTTTTTCGGGCCACCCTGCCTTGGTGGGAATCGGCCGGTGTGATAATAAATAAATAAAAAATAAATAAATAATGCATCGGTTACCGGATTTATCGGATACCGATAGCATCGCGAGCCGGGGGTCCACTGCATTTTCGTATGCTATTTATGGTTGAATTCTAGTTTTCCTTGTCTCATTTTATAGAATGGAAGACATATTATGGAAACTGAGATGATTTTGATTGGTTTCACAATGAAAAGTACCTTGAAACTGAGCTCCAAGTAGCAGAAATGTTTGATTTTTGCCAAAGTTCAAAGGTAAACAAATCATGCCATGCATCCAATACACGTCAAATGGTGAGTAATATTCTTTCACAAGTGCCTTGATATTATTTATACCATTTCTATGCCATTTCTACATGAATGCAGTAGTCTGCATAACATAAATCTTCTATTTTTTGTGAGAATAAAAATTCAAAGTGGAAAGCAAAAGAAATGTAACAGAGGCATGGGGACATGAGTAATGAACAGAGGAAATGTTATTTTAGTGCCAGAAATGTCTGTCTTGTTTATTCTGGACCCTATTTGGAAATTGGTATCTTCTGAAATTTGTGTGAAATTGGCAAAATTGCCAATTTCTGACCATGTTATTGGAGAGTGGAAATCGGTAAATGGGTGGTTTCTTGTACTCATTCGATAGATAAAATGGAGTTCTAGCGAAATAGGTATGATTTTTGTCGACTGGAATTGGCCAAAAACAGGGCTCAAAGTGGGCGAAATCGCCGATGATAAAAGTCGAGATTGCTAACTTTGCGAGAGCATAACTCCCCAAATTTTTCCCCAAATTTTCCCTACTTTTGGGTTATTGGCTGGAAAAATTTTTTATCATTTCAAAAAAAAAA
>NW_026509391.1:0-10587 GCF_026875155.1 Cherax quadricarinatus
GTTACCAACCACTACCACGGTGGTAGTACCTCCATGGGGGGTTTGCTGTCTACCAACCTACACCGGGTGGAGTACCCCCCATGGGTGGTTTTTTGCTACCAACCCACTACCGAGGACGGTAGACCTCCCTGGGGGGTTTTTTTTTTTTTGTGTTCTCCCAAACCTACCCCAGGTTTGAGTACCTCCAGGGTGGTTGGTGTCTAAACCTTCTCCACAGGTGGTAGTACCTCCATGGGGGGTTTCCTGTCTACCAACCCTACCACGGATGGTAGTACCCCATGGTGGTTTGGTGTTACCAACTACTACACAGGAGGGGTAGTCCTCCGGGGTGGTTGTTGTCTCCAATCACTACCACAGGACGGTAGTACCTCCCGGGGTGGTTGTTCTAAACCTACTCCACAGGATTGTGTACCTCAATGGTTGCTGCTGTTACCACCTACAACCCAGGAGGGTAGTCCTCAGGGCTGGTTGCTCTCTACCACCTACTTCCACGGACGGTAGTACACCCCCTCAGGGGTTTGCTCTCTCCAAACCCACTCCCAAAGGAGGGAAGTAATCCCTGGGTGGTTGTGTCTACCACCCTTTCACGGCGAAGTAATTTCTGGGTGGTTTGCTGTTCCCAGCTACTACCACAGGATGGTATCCCTCCAGGGGTGGTTTTGGTGTTCCCAAACCCTACTCCACAGGAGGGGTTTATCTCCATGGGGGGGTTGCTGTTACCAACCTCTACAGGGGATGGTAGTCCTCCATGGGTGGTTGAGGTCTACCAACCTGCTACCACAGGATTGATACCCCCTGGGGGGTTTTGGTATCTAAAACCCTCTATAGAGGAGGGTAGTCCTCCGGGGGTGGTTGGTGTTACCAACCTACTACCACAGATAGTACATCCATGGATGGTTGCTGTTACCAACCTACTACCAGAGGATGATATTTCAGCCTGGGGGGTTTGGTGCTAAAAACCTACTACTTTTACAGGATGGTAGTACCTCCAGGGTGGTTGGTGTTACCAACCTACAACCACAGGGATGGAGTACCTCCTTGGGGGGGTTTTGGTGTCTGTGTAAAATTATATAATACCGCAAATGAGGAAGACACATTGCAACTTTGGGGTATTTTTTATTGTGCGTTTCGCCCCCAGTGGCTTTACAATAAAAATTCCCAGGACATAATTGAAGACAGTAGAACTATGTACAGAAGATGGGGTAATTACCCCCTAAACCTAGGATTTGGTGTGAACAGCACCTAGTGGGAGATTTGAAGGAAGAAAGAACCCTGGGCTTAATAAAAAAGTCAGGTGAAGCAGACGGGGCAAATTCACGGTGGGGGGATTCCCCAGGGGAAGTAGGTCCTTCCCAAAGAGATGGGTTAGTAGTAGTAGTTGTTGTCGTATGGGAAAGGGTTTTTATGTACTGTCCCCCCAAAATTTAAAAGTTTCCCATGTGTTGAGTGTCTGCAAGTTGTGTACGAATGGATTAATACCGACAAATGAGAGTAGGACAAATGTGCAAATTGGGTTTTCTTTTTGTGACGTTTCTCCATCCGTGGCTTTATCAATACCAAATTCCGGAATAACTTGAAGACATAAACTATGTACAGAAGTGAGGTGATCAGTCTTCAACTTGGGAGTAGGGCGAACGCACCATAGTCGTGGAGATTCTGAGCAGAGGAAAAAAACTGGCGTTATATATAAGTCAGGTAAAGCGCGAGGGCAAATTCACTGGTGGGGGGGTTTCCCCAGGGGAAAGTAGGCCCTTTCCCCCAAAGAGATGGGTTGTATGTGTTTTTGTGTGTATGAAGGTTATGTACATGCCCCTCAGACCTGAAACATCAGGAATTTTAATTCTGGGACATGTACTAACCTTCATATAGACAACAACTACTACTACAAACCCCAAATTCTTTGGGAAAGGGCCCTCTTCCACGGGGGAATCCCCCCACCAGTGAATTTGCCCTCGTTGCTTCACCTGACGTTACTAATAAGGCCAGGTTCTTTTTTCGCTTAGAAAATCCACGACATAGCTGTTCACACCTACTCCCAGGGTTTAGGGCTGATTTCCTATTTCGTACATAGTTTCGTCTTCAAGTTATGTCCAGGAATTTGTATTGATAAAGCCACTGTATGGCGAAACGTCTACAATAAAGATACCCAGATGTTGCACATGTGTCTTACTCTCATCTGGTTGGTGTCTACCAACATACTACAACAGGATGGTAGTACCTCCATGGGTGGTTGGTGTCTACCAACCTACTACCACAGGATGGTAGTACCTCCATGGGTGGTTGGTGTCTACCAACCTACTACCACAGGATGGTAGAACCTCCCTGGGTGGTTGGTGTCTACCAACCTACTACCACAGGATGACAGTACCTCCATGGGTGGTTGGTGTCTACCAACCTACTACCACAGGATGGTAGTACCTCCATGGGTGGTTGGTGTCTACCAACCTACTACCACGGGAAGGTATTACCATCATGGGTGGTTGTTGTCTACCAACCTACTACCACAGGACGGTAGTACGTCCCTGGGTGGTTGTTGTCTACCAACCTACTACCACAGGACGGTAGTTCGTACCTTGGTGGTTGTTCTCTACCAACCTATTACCACAGGACGGTAGTACCCCCCTGGGTGGTTGTTGTCTACCAACCTATTACCACAGGACGGTAGTACCACACTGGGTGGCTGTTGTCTACCAGCCTACTACCACGGGAAGGTATTACCATCGTGGGTGGTTGTTGTCTACCAACCTACTACAACAGGACGGTAGTTCGTACATTGGTGGTTGTTCTCTACCAACCTACTACCACAGGACGGTAGTACCCCCCTGGGTGGTTGTTGTCTACCAACCTACTACCACAGGAGGGTAGTACCTCCCTGGGTGGTTGTTGTATACCAACCTACTACCACAGGACGGTAGTAGATCTCTGGGTGGTTGTTGTCTACCAACCTACTACCACAGGAAGGTAGTACCTCCCTGGGTGGTTGTTGTCTACCAACCTACTACCACAGGATGGTAGTACCTCCCAGGGTAGTTGTTGTCTACCAACCTACTACCACAGGATGGTAGTACCTCCCTGGGTAGTTGTTGTCTACCAGCCTACTACCACAGGACGGTACTACCTCCCAGGTTGGTTGTTGTCTACCAACCTACTACCACAGGACGGTAATACCTCCCTGGGTGGTTGTTGTCTACCGACCTACTACCACAGGACGGTAGTTCGTCCCTGGGTGGTTGTTGTCTAACAACCTACTACCACAGGACGGTATTAAATCCCTGGGTGGTTGTTGTCTACCAATCTACTACCACAGAACGGTAGTACCTCCCTGGGTGGTTGTTGTCTACCAACCTACAACCACAGGACGGTAATACCTCCCTGGGTGGTTGTTGTCTACCAACCTACTACCAGAGGACGGTAGTACCTCCCAGGGTGGTTGTTGTCTACCAACCTACTACCACAGGACTGTAGTACCTCCCTGGGTAGTTGTTGTCTACCAACCTACTACCACAGGACCGTAGTATTTCCCTGGGTGGTTGTTGTCTACCAACCTACTACCACAGGACGGTAGTACCTCCCTGGGTGGTTGTTTTCTACCAACCTACTACCACAGGACGTTAGTACCTCCCTGGGTTGTTGTTGTCTACCAACCTACTACCACAGGACGGTAGTACCTCCCTGGGTGGTTGTTTTCTACCAACCTACTACCCCAGGAAGGCAGTACCTCCCTGGGTGGTTGTTGTCTGCCAACCTACTACCAAAGGACGGTAGTACCTCCCCGGGGGGTTTTTGTTACCACCTATTACCACAGGACGGGAAATCCTCCCTGGGGGGTTGCTGCTACCAACCCCTACCACAGGCGGTAGTACCTCCCTGGCTGGTTGTTGCTCCAACCTTCTCAAAAGGCGGTTATTCTTGGGTGGTTGTTGTTATCACCCTTCACCCCTGATGGTGTACCTCAATGGGGGGGTTGCTGTTACCAACCCACTACCAGAGGATGGGAGTACCTCCATGGTGGTTTTTGCTACCAAACCCCCTACCAGAGGACGGTAGTACTCCCTGGGTGGTTGCTGTCTACCAAACCTACACCAGAGGTTGTAGTACCCCCCATGGGTGGTTGGGTTTTTTACCAACCTTCTACCCCGGATGGAGTACCTCCCTGGGTGGTTTCTGTCTCCCCAAACCCACTACCACAGGATGGTAGTACCTCATGGGGGTTGGGTCTACCAACCCCTCCACAGGATGGTAGTACCTCCTGGGTGGGTTTTTTGTCTACCAACTCATACCCCAGGACGGTAACCTCCCGGGTGGGTTTTTTGTTATAACCTACTACCCCAGGTTGATTTCCTCATGGTGGCTGCTGTACCAAAACCCACAACCAAAGGATGGTAGTACCCCATGGCTGGTTTCTCTCCACCCCCCCACTTCCACAGGCGGTTGTACATCCTCATGGTTGCTCTTACCAAAACCCAATACCCCAGGAGGGTAGTAACTCCCTGGGGGTTGCTGTCTACCCCTCTTTCACAGGACGATAGTAACTTTCTGGGGGTTTTCTGTTACCGCCTACAACCACAGGATGGTATACCTCCAGGGGGTTGGTGTCTACCAACCCACTACCACAGGATGGTAGTATCTCCATGGGTGGTTGCTGTCTACCAACCTACTACCAGAGGATGGTAGTACCTCCATGGGTGGTTGAGGTCTACCAACCTGCTACCACAGGATTGTAGTACCTCCATGGGTGGTTGGTATCTACCAACCTACTATCAGAGGATGGTAGTACCTCCATGGGTGGTTGGTGTCTACCAACCTACTACCACAGTATGGTAGTACATCCATGGATGGTTGCTGTCTACCAACCTACTACCAGAGGATGATAGTACCTCCCTGGGTGGTTGGTGTCTACCAACCTACTACCACAGGATGGTAGTACCTCCATGGGTGGTTGGTGTCTACCAACCTACTACCACAGGATGGTAGTTTCCCCTTGGGTGGTTGGTGTCTACCAACCTACTAAAAACAGGTGGTAGTACCTCCATGGGTGGGTTGGTGTCTACCAAACCCACTACCACGGATGGTAGTAACCTCCATGGGTGGTTGGTGTCTACCAACCTACTACCACAGGATGGTAGAACCTCCCTGGGTGGTTGGTGTCTACCAACCTACTACCACAGGATGACAGTACCTCCATGGGTGGTTGTTGTCTACCAACCTACTACCACAGAATGGTAGTACCTCCATGGGTGGTTGGTGTCTACCAACCTACTACCACGGGAAGGTATTACCATCTTGGGTGGTTGTTGTCTACCAACCTACTACCACAGGACGGTAGTTCGTACCTTGGTGGTTGTTCTCTACCAACCTATTACCACAGGAAAGGTAGTTCCCCCCTTGGTGGTTTTTGTTACCAACCTACTACCACCCGGATGGTAGTACCTCCCAGGGGGGATGTTGTCTACCAACCTACAACCACAGGATGGTAGTACCTCCCTGGGTGGTTGCTGTCTACCAACCTACTACCACAGGACGGTAGTACCTCCCTGGGTGGTTGTTGTCTACCAACCTACTACCACAGGACGGTAGTACCTCCCTGGGTGGTTGTTGTCTACCAACCTACTACCACAGGACGGTAGTTCGTACCTTGGTGGTTGTTCTCTACCAACCTACTACCACAGGACGGTAGTAACCCCCTGGGTGGTTGTTGTCTACCAACCTACTACCAAAGGACGGTAGTACCTCCCTGGGTGGTTGTTGTCTACCAACCTATTACCACAGGACGGTAGTACCTCCCTGGGTGGTTGTTGTCTACCAACCTTCTACCACAGGACGGTAGTACTTCTCTGGGTGGTTGTTGTCTATCACCCTTCTACCACATGATGGTAGTACCTCAATGGGTGGTTGCTGTCTACCAACCTACTACCAGAGGATGGTAGTACCTCCATGGGTGGTTGTTGTCTACCAACCCACTACCAGAGGACGGTAGTACCTCCCTGGGTGGGGTTTGGGGGTCTCCAACCTACTACCACAGGATGGTAGTACCTCCATGGGTGGTTTCTGTCTACCAACCTACTACCACAGGATGGTAGTACCTCCATGGGTGGTTGGTGTCTACCAACCTACTACCACAGGATGGTAGTACCTCCATGGGTGGTTGGTGTCTACCAACCTACTACCACAGGATGGTAGTACCTCCATGGGTGGTTGTTGCCTACCAACTCACTACCACAGGACAGTAGTACCTCCCTGGGTGGTTGCTGTCTACTAACCTACTACCACAGGATTGTAGTACCTCACTGGGTGGCTGCTGTCTACCAACCTACAACCACAGGATGGTAGTACCTCCCTGGGTGGTTGCTGTCTACCAACCTACTACCACAGGATGGTAGTACCTCCATGGCTGGTTGTTCTCTACCACCCTACTTCCACAGGACGGTAGTACATCCCTCAGTGGTTGCTCTCTTCCTACCTACTACCACAGGAGGGTAGTAACTCCCTGGGTGGTTGCTGTCTACCAACCTACTTTCACAGGACGATAGTCTCTTTCTGGGTGGTTGCTGTCTACCAGCCTACTACCACAGGATGGTAGTACCTCCATGAGTGGTTGGTGTCTACGAACCTACTACCACAGGATGGTAGTATCTCCATGGGTGGTTGCTGTCTACCAACCTACTACCAGAGGACGGTAGTACCTCCATGGGTGGTTGATGTCTACCAACCTGCTACCACAGGATGGTAGTACCTCCATGGGTGGTTGGTATCTACCAACCTACTATCAGAGGATGGTAGTACCTCCATGGGTGGTTGGTGTCTACCAACCTACTACCACAGTATGGTAGTACATCCATGGATGGTTGCTGTCTACCAACCTACTACCAGAGGATGATAGTACCTCCATGGGTGGTTGGTGTCTACCAACCTACTACCACAGGATGGTAGTACTTCCATGGGCGGTTGGTGTTTACCAACCTACTACCACAGGATGGTAGTACCTCCATGGGTGGTTGGTGTCTACCAACCTACTACCACAGGATGGTAGAACCTCCCTGGGTGGTTGTTGTCTACCAACCTACTACCACAGGATGGTAGTACCTCCCTGGGTGGTTGTTGTCTACCAACCTACTACCACAGGACGGTAAAACCTCCGTGGGTGGTTGTTGTCTACCAACCTTCTACCACAGGATGGTAGTACCTCCCTGGGTGGTTGTTGTCTACCAAACTACTACCAAAGGACGGAAGTACCTCCCTGGGTGGTTGTTGTCTACAAACCTATTACCACAGGACGGTAGTACCTCCCTGGTGGTTGTTGTCTACCAACCTACTACCACAGGACGGTAGTACTTCCCTGGCTGGTTGTTGTCTACCAACCTATTACCACAGGACGGTAGTACCTCCCTGGGTGGTTGCTGTCTACCAACCTACTACCACAGGACGGTAGTACCTCCCTGGGTGGTTGTAGTCTACCAACCTACTACCACAGGACGGTAGTACCTCCCTGGGTGGTTGTTGTCTATCAACCTACTACCACAGGACGGTAGTACCTCCCTGGGTGGTTGTTGTCTACCAGCCTACTACCACAGGACGGTAGTACCTCCCTGGGTGGTTGTTGTCTATCAACATACTACCACAGGACGGTAGTACTGCCTGGGTGGTTGTTGTCTACCAACCTACTACCAAAGGACGGAAGTACCTCCCTGGGTGGTTGTTGTCTACAAACCTATTACCACAGGACGGTAGTACCTCCCTGGTGGTTGCTGTCTACCAACCTACTACCACAGGACGGTAATACCTCCCTGGCTGGTTGTTGTCTACCAACCTATTACCACAGGACGGTAGTACCACACTGGGTGGCTGTTGTCTACCAGCCTACTACCACGGGAAGGTATTACCATCTTGGGTGGTTGTTGTCTACCAACCTACTACCACAGGACGTTAGTACGTCCCTGTGTGGTTGTTGTCTACCAACCTACTACCACATGACGGTAGTTCGTGCCTTGGTGGTTGTTCTCTACCAACCTACTACCACAGGACGGTAGTACCCCCCTGGGTGGTTGTTGTCTACCAACCTACTACCACAGGACGGTAGTACCTCCCTGGGTGGTTGTTGTCTACCAACCTACTACCACAGGACGGTTAAATAACTCTCTAGGTGGTTGTTGTCTACCAACCTTTCTACCACAGGAGGGTAGTACCTCCTGGGTGGTTATTGTCTACCAACCTACTACCACAGGACGGTAGTACCCCCCTGGTGGTTGTTGTCTACCAACCTATACCACAGGACGGTAGTACCTCCCAGGGTAGTTGTTGTCTACCAACCTACTACCACAGGACTGTAGTACCTCCTGGGTAGTTGTTTTTCTACCAGCCTACTACCACAGGACGGTACTACCTCCCAGGTTGGTTGCTGTCTACCAACCTACTACCACAGGACGGTAATACCCTCCCTGGCTGTTGTTGTCTACCAACCTATTACCACAGGACGGTAGTACCACACGGGGGGCTGTTGTCTACCAGCCTACTACCACGGGAAGGTATTACCATCTTGGGTGGTTGTTGTCTACCAACCTACTACCACAGGACGTTAGTACGTCCCTGTGTGGTTGTTGTCTACCAACCTACTACCACATGACGGTAGTTCGTGCCTTGGTGGTTGTTCTCTACCAACCTACTACCACAGGACGGTAGTACCCCCCTGGGTGGTTGTTGTCTACCAACCTACTACCACAGGACGGTAGTACCTCCCTGGGTGGTTGTTGTATACCAACCTACTACCACAGGACGGTAGTACCTCTCTAGGTGGTTGTTGTCTACCAACCTACTACCACAGGAGGGTAGTACCTCCCTGGGTGGTTATTGTCTACCAACCTACTACCACAGGACGGTAGTACCTCCCTGGGTGGTTGTTGTCTACCAACCTACTACCACAGGACGGGATAACCCCGGGTAGTTGTTGTCTACCAAACTACTACCACAGGACTGTAGTACCTCCCTGGGTAGTTGTTGTCCTACCAGCCTACTACCCAAAAGGACGGTACTACCTCCCAGGTTGGTTGTTGTCTACCAACCTACTACCACGGACGGTAGTACCCCCTGGGTGGTTGTTGTCTACCGACCTACTACCACAGGACGGTAGTTCGTCCCTGGGTGGTTGTTGTCTAACAACCTACTACCACAGGACGGTATTTTAAAACCCTGGGTGGTTGTTGTCTACCATCTACTACCACAGGGCGGTAGTACCTCCCTGGGTGGTTGTTGTCTACAAACCTACAACCACAGGACGGTAATACCTCCCTGGGTGGTTGTTGTCTACCAACCTACTACCACAGACGGTAGTACCTCCCAGGGTGGTTGTTGTTCTACCAACCTACTACCACAGGACTGTAGTACCTCCCTGGGTAGTTTTTGTCTACCAACCTACTACCACAGGACCGTAGTATTCCTGGGTGGTTGTTGTCTACCAACCTACTACCACAGGACGGTAGTACCTCCCTGGGTGGTTGTTTTCTACCAACTACTACCACACGACGTTGTACCTCCCGGGTGGTTGTTGAACCCAAAAATACTACCCAGGGACGGTTTTGTACCCCTCTGGGTGGTTGTTTCTCCAACATACTACACAGGGGGTAGTACCCTCCCCGGGTGGGTTTTTGTCTACCCAAACCCACTTCCCCCAGGGCGGTAGTAAACCCCCCCCGGGTGGTTGTTTCTACCAACCTAATACCACAGGACGGTAGTACCTCCCAGGGTAGTTTTTGTCTCCAACCTACACAAAGGGCTGTAGTACTCCCCCGGGGAGTTGTTGTCTACCAGCTATACCCCAGGACGAGTACCTCCCTGGGTGGGTTGTCACCCACCCACTCCGGGGCGGTAGTTCGTCCCCCTTTTTGGTTTTGTTGTCTAACAACCTACTACACAGGCGGTATTAAATCCCTGGGTGGTTGTTTTCTACCAAACACTACCACAGGACGGTAGTACCTCCCTGGGTGGTTTTTTGTTACCAACCTACAACCACAGGACGGTAAAACCTCCCCGGGGGGTTTTTTGTCTACCAACCTACTACCACAGGCGGTAGTACCTCCCCGGGTGGTTTTGTTTACCAAACCCATACCACGGACTGTAGTACCTCCCCGGGGAGGTGTTGCTCCAACCTACTACCACAGGACGTAGATTTCCTGGTGGTTGTTTTCTACCAAATTAACCACAGGGGCGGTAGTACCTCCCCCGGGTGGTTGTTTTTTCCCCAACCCACTCCACGGCTTAGTACCTCCTGGGTGGGGTTTTTGTTACCAACCACTACCCCGGACGGTGTACCTCCCCGGGGGTTGTTTTCTACCCCCTACTACCCCCGGGAAAGGGGTACCTCCCTGGGTGGTTGTTGCTGCCAACCTATTTTCCAAGGCGGTAGTTCCTCCTGGGGGTTTTTGTTACCAACCTATTACCCCAGGGGCGGTTAACCCCCCGGGGGGTTTCTGTCTACCAACCCAACCCCCGGACGGTAGTACCTCCTGGTGGTTGTTGTCTACCAATTTTCCCACCACAGGCGGGAGACTTTCTGGGTGGTTGTTGTCTATCACCCCCTTTTACCACATGGGTATT
>NW_026509392.1:0-14770 GCF_026875155.1 Cherax quadricarinatus
TCCCGCTGCCACGGGGCTTAATGATCCCTAAACCCTCTGAATTAAGGGGGCTCTTGCCCCCAAACCCTATGAATTTTAAAGGGGAGGCTCTTGATCCCTTAAACCCTCGTGAATGTTAAGGGAGACCTGTATTTTCAATAATCAGTAATGTTGGGCTAGGTTTGGTCTGCTAGGGTTATGTCAGGTTAGGCAACATTTACTTTAGGTAAACTTAGGTTAGACTAAGTTAAGTAACATTTGGTTAGGTTACATAACTTAACCAGAAAATAATGAAATTAATTTCCTTATAGTTCAAAAATAATAATTTGCATAGGAAATGATTACATGTTCCATGATGTATATTGTTGTATGAATTAAAAAGTGTAAAATATTCACTAAATTACATTTAGAATTTCTTAGAAATATAACTATTTTTATGCAAATGTATAAAAATAAACAAATAATAATAATAATAATAATAATAATAATAATAATAATAATAAAAATAATAATAATAATAATAATAATAATAAAAATAATAATAATAATAATTTTTATTTACTACAAGTACATGTACAAGGTATACAGATCATAGCTGACATCAGTGACATACTACTATATAAAAAGCCGCTTGTTATACAGAGCATTTCGGGCAAATTGGGTCAGTTTTGTCCCAGGATGCGACCCACACCAGTCCACTAACACACAACCTGCTTGCTAGGTGAACAGGACACCTAGTGTAAGGAAACACTCCTAAAGTTTCTACCCTCACCAGGTCACAGGTCAACCTTATTCCTAATTTATCTTCCTGTGGCCTGGCTGGCAAGGTTCTCACTTCACACTCTGAGGGTTCAGGTTCGATTCCTGGCAGGGCAAAAACTTACACATGTTGTCCTGTTCACTTAGCAAGTAGGTACCTGGGTGTTAGTGGACTGGTGTGGGTTGCATCCTGGGGGAAAACATTGAGGACCACAGTGTAAATAAGACAGACAGTTCCTCGATGATACACTGACTTTCTTGGGTTATCCTGGGTGGCTAACCCACCCTACCCTGGGTTATCCTGGGTGGCTAACCCACCCTACCCTGGGTTATCCTGGGTGGCTAACCCACCCTACCCTGGGTTATCCTGGGTGGCTAACCCACCCTACCTGGGTTATCCTGGGTGGCTAACCCACCCTACCCTGGGTTATCCTGGGTGGCTAACCCACCCTACCCTGGGTTCCTGGGTGGCTAACCCCCCCCTCCCCGGGGTTATCCTGGGTGGCTAACCCACCTACCCGGGTTATCCTGGGTGGCTAACCCCTCCAGGGTTAAAATCCAAAAAAAATTTAAACATTTTTTTCAACATTTGATTACTTATTGTTTATTATGAAACAAAAAACCTTTAAAACTTCAAATTTAAAACCCTCTGCTGCTGCCCACCTAACCCCTGCTGCTGCTGCTGCCTCACCACCTAACCCCCTGCTGCTGCTGCTGCCTCCCCCACCAACACCTGCTGCTGCTGCCTCACACCTAACCCCTGCTTTTGCCTGAGCCCCTAACCCCGCTGCGTGCTTCACCACCTAACATTGCTGCTGCTGCCTCCCACCTAACACCTGCTGTTGCATGAGCACCTAACACCTTGCTGCTGCTGTTTCACCACCAAAACCCCTGCTGCTGCTGAGAACCAAAAACCCTGGATGCATGAGCCCTAACACCTGCTGTTTCCCTGAACACCTAACACTTGCGCTGCATGAGCAACTAAACACCGACACACTCAACCCCTGAGCAGAAACACAGTAAACAACTGAGAAAACACTGATTAAAACAAGCCTATCCGATTACCCTGACCCCAAAAATGACTTCGACGGGCGATAAAATGACATGCCCATGACTCTCCCCCAGGGCCAGACCTGGAACTCTGTGTTCATCAAGAACTGAAAGAAGCCCCTTCAGGGCCTTTTCCATCTATGGAGAAGCAGGGCCCGGGGGGTGTCCTCAGTTACAAAAAAAAAAACAGACATAGCCCCACTCCAAAAGGGGGCAGTAAAGCAACAGCAAAGAATTTCAGACCAATACCCTAACATCCCATATCAAAAAAATCTTTAAAAGGGTCCTAAGAAGAAAGTCACCCCCATTAAAACCCTCAGTTACACAACCAGGGCAACATGGGTTAGAACGGTCGCTCCTGTCGTTCAACTACTGGATCACTACGACAAGGTCCAAATGCACGAAGACAAAAAATGCAGATGAATATATACAGCTTTTCAAAAGCCTTCGACAAGTTGACATGGCTAAAAGCGCACAAAATGCGCGCTAAAGGAAAAACGGGAAAAACGGTCGAGGATCTATAATTTCCTCCTAACGAACACAGAAGTAGTCTCAACAGATAAAGTCGGGCAGCTACGGTAAAAACTCGTTCCCCAAGGCAAGTATGCTCCCATTTGTTCCTATCCTCATATCCACATAGACAAGGATGTCAGCCACAGCACCGTGTTTCCTTTGCGATGACCCCGAAAACGCATGCGTGTCTTATTTTGCAGACATGCAAGGCTCCAGGGGACATCAAAAAAATCTTTCAGTGGGTGCAGAAAACCCAAAATGAAGTTCAACGATGGAAAATTTTTAATTACTCAGATATGGTAAAATGAGGAAATTAAATCTTCATCAGAGTACAAAACAAATTTTTGACCCCAAAAAAAAGGCGAAAAAACCAAGTCAAAGACCCGGGGTGATTTTGCGGAGATTCCCTTTAAGGACCATAACATTGTTCAAAACGCATTGGTAAAAAAAGACAGGATGGATAATAGAACCCCTTTAAAATTAGGGAGGCCCAAACCCATGATAACACTCTTCAGGTCACTTGTTCTTCTAGGCTGGAATATTTCTGCACCTTTAAAAGTACCTTTCAAGGCAGGTTGAAATTGCCGACCTGAAAATGTACAGAGAACTTTCACGGGGCGCATAACGGGGATAAAACACCTCAATTACTGGGAGCGCTTGAGGTTTCTAAACCTGTATTCCCTGGAACGCAGGAGGGAGAGATACATGATTATATACACCTGGAAAATCCTAGAGGGACTAGTACCGAACTTGCACACGAAAATCACTCACTACGAAAGCAAAAGACTTGGCAGACGATGCACCATCCCCCCAATGAAAAGCAGGGGTGTCACTAGCACGTTAAGAGACCATACAATAAGTGTCAGGGGCCCGAGACTGTTCAACTGCCTCCCAGCACACATAAGGGGGATTACCAACAGACCCCTGGCAGTCTTCAAGCTGGCACTGGACAAGCACCTAAAGTCAGTTCCTGATCAGCCGGGCTGTGGCTCGTACGTTGGTTTGCGTGCAGCCAGCAGCAACAGCCTGGTTGATCAGGCGCTGATCCACCAGGAGGCCTGGTCACAGACCGGGCCGCGGGGGCATTGACCCCCGAAACTCTCTCCAGGTAAACTCCAGGTAAACTAGCACAGTCAACACCTGGGCAGGTAACATAGTCAACACCTGAGCAGGTAACACAGTCAACAACTGAGCAAGTAACACAGTCAACACCTGAGCAGATAACACGGTTAACAGCTGAGCAGGTAACACAGTCAACAGCTGAGCAGGTAACACAGTCAACAGATGAGCAAATAACACAGTCAACACCTGAGCAGGTAACACAGTCAACACCTGAGCAGGTAACACAGTCAAGAGCTCGGCAAGTAACACAGTCAACACCTGAGCAGGTAACACAGTCAACAGCTGAGCAGGTAACACAGTCAACAGCTGAGCAAGTAACACAGTCAACACCTGAGCAGGTAACACAGTCAACACCTGAGCAGGTAACACAGTCAACACCTGAGCAGGTAAGACAGTCAACACCTGAGCAGGTAACAGTCAACAGCTGAGCAGGTAACACAGTCAACACCTGAGCAGGTAAGACAGTCAACACCTGAGCAGGTAACACAGTCAACACCTGAGCAGATAAGACAGTCAACACCTGAGCAGGAAAGACAGTCAACACCTGAGCAGGTAACACAGTCAACACCTGAGCAGGTAACACAGTCAACACCTGAGCAGGTAACACAGTCAGCACCTGAGCAGGTAAGACAGTCAACACCTGAGCAGGTAAGTCAACACCTGAGCAGGTAACACAGTCAACAGCTGAGCAGGTAACACAGTAAACACCTGAGCAGGTAAGACAGTCAACACCTGAGCAGGTAACACAGTCAACACCTGAGCAAATAAGACAGTCAACACCTGAGCAGGAAAGACAGTCAACACCTGAGCAGCTAACACAGTCAACAGCTGAGCAGGTAACACAGTCAACAGCTGAGCAGGTAACACAGTCAACACCAGAGCAGGTAACACAGTCAACACCTGAGCAGGTAAGTCAACACCTGAGCAGGTAACAGTCAACACCTGAGCAGGTAACACAGCAGGTAACACAGTCAACACCTGAGCAGGTAAGTCAACATCTGAGCAGGTAACAGTCAACACCTGAGCAGGTAACACAGTCAACAGCTGAGCAGGTAACAGTCAACACCTGAGCAGGTAACACAGTCAGCACCTGAGCAGGTAACACAGTCAACACCTGAGCAGGTAACACAGTCAGCACCTGAGCAGGTAACACAGTCAACACCTGAGCAGGTAACACAGTCAACAGCTGAGCAGGTAACACTCAACACCTGAGCAGGTAACACAGTCAGCACCTGAGCAGATAAGACAGTCAACACCTGAGCAGGTAAGTCAACACCTGAGCAGGTAACACAGTCAACACCTGAGCAGGTAAGTCAACACCTGAGCAGGTAACAGTCAACACCTGAGCAGGTAACACAGTCAACACCTGAGCAGGTAACACAGTCAACACCTGAGCAGGTAACACAGTCAAAAGCTGAGCAGGTAACAGTCAACACCTGAGCAGGTAACACAGTCAACACCTGAGCAGGTAACACAGTCAACACCTGAGCAGGTAAGTCAACACCTGAGCAGGTAACAGTCAACACCTGAGCAGGTAACACAGTCAACACCTGAGCAGGTAACAGTCAACAGCTGAGCAGGTAACAGTCAACACCTGAGCAGGAAACACAGTCAGCACCTGAGCAGGTAACAGTCAACACCTGAGCAGGTAACACAGTCAGCACCTGAGCAGGTAACAGTCAACACCTGAGCAGGAAACACAGTCAGCACCTGAGCAGGTAACAGTCAACACTGAGAGGTACACAGTCAGCACCTGAGCAGGTAAGACAGTAAACACCTGAGCAGGTAAGTCAACACCTGAGCAGGTAACACAGTCAACAGCTGAGCAGGTAACACAGTCAACACCTGAGCAGGTAAGACAGTCAACACCTGAGCAGGTAACACAGTCAACACCTGAGCAGATAAGACAGTCAACACCTGAGCAGGAAAGACAGTCAACACCTGAGCAGCTAACAAAGTCAACAGCTGAGCAGGTAACACAGTCAACACCTGAGCAGGTAACACAGTCAACACCTGAGCAGGTAAGTCAACACCTGAGCAGGTAACAGTCAACACTTGAGCAGGTAACACAGTCAACACCTGAGCAGGTAACACAGTCAACGCCTGAGCAGGTAACTCAACACCTGAGCAGGTAACAGTCAACACCAAAGCAGGTAAGTCAACACCTGAGCAGGTAACACAGTCAACAGCTGAGCAGGTAACAGTCAACACCTGAGCAGGTAACACAGTCAGCACCTGAGCAGGTAACACAGTCAACACCTGAGCAGGTAACACAGTCAGCACCTGAGCAGGTAACACAGTCAACACCTGAGCAGGTAACACAGTCAACACCTGAGCAGGTAACACAGTCAACAGCTGAGCAGGTAACAGTCAACACCTGAGCAGGTAACACAGTCAGCACCTGAGCAGGTAAGACAGTCAACACCTGAGCAGGTAAGTCAACACCTGAGCAGGTAACAAAGTCAACACCTGAGCAGGTAAGTCAACAGCTGAGCAGGTAACAATCAACACCTGAGCAGGTAACACAGTCAACACCTGAGCAGGTAACACAGTCAACACCTGAGCAGGTAAGTCAACACCTGAGCAGGTAACAGTCAACACCTGAGCAGGTAACACAGTCAACACCTGAGCAGGTAACAGTCAACAGCTGAGCAGGTAACAGTCAACACCTGAGCAGGTAACACAGT
This sequence comes from Cherax quadricarinatus, assembly GCF_026875155.1. Taxonomy (NCBI): domain Eukaryota; kingdom Metazoa; phylum Arthropoda; class Malacostraca; order Decapoda; family Parastacidae; genus Cherax; species Cherax quadricarinatus. The sequence continues at coordinate 6,111 of NW_026509392.1, forward strand.
CAGCACCTGAGCAGGTAACAGTCAACACCTGAGCAGGTAACACAGTCAGCACCTGAGCAGGTAACACAGTCAACACCTGAGCAGGTAACACAGTCAACACCTGAGCAGGTAACACAGTCAACAGCTGAGCAGGTAACACAGTCAGCACCTGAGCAGGTAACACAGTCAACACCTGAGCAGATAACACAGTCAACACCTGAGCAGGTAACACACTCAACACCTGAGCAGGTAACACAGTCAACACCTGAGCAGGAAACACAGTCAGCACCTGAGCAGGTAACACAGTCAACACCTGAGCAGATAACACAGTCAACACCTGAGCAGGTAACACACTCAACACCTGAGCAGGTAACACAGTCAACACCTGAGCAGGTAACACAGTCAACAGCTGAGCAGGTAACAGTCAACACCTGAGCAGATAACACAGTCAACACCTGAGCAGGTAACACACTCAACACCTGAGCAGGTAACACAGTCAACACACATGAGCAGTAACAGTCAACACCTGAGCAGATAACACAGTCAACACCTGAGCAGGTAACACACTCAACACCTGAGCAGGTAACACAGTCAACACCTGAGCAGGTAACAGTCAACACCTGAGCAGGTAAGTCAACACCTGAGCAGGTAACAGTCAGCACCTGATCAGGTAACAAAGTCAACACCTGAGCAGGTAACATAGTCAACACCTGAGCAGGTAACACAGTCAACAGCTGAGCAGGTAACAGTCAACACCTGAGCAGGTAACACAGTCAGCACCTGAGCAGGTAACACAGTCAAACACCTGAGCAGGTACACAGTCAGCACTGAGCAGGTAACACAGTCAACACCTGAGCAAGGTAACACAGTCAACAGCTGAGCAGGTAACAGTCAACACCTGAGCAGGTAACACAGTCAGCACCTGAGCAGGTAAGACAGTCAACACCTGAGCAGGTAAGTCAACACCTGAGCAGGTAACACAGTCAACACCTGAGCAGGTAAGTCAACAGCTGAGCAGGTAACAATCAACACCTGAGCAGGTAACACAGTCAACACCTGAGCAGGTAACACAGTCAACACCTGAGCAGGTAAGTCAACACCTGAGCAGGTAACAGTCAACACCTGAGCAGGTAACACAGTCAACACCTGAGCAGGTAACAGTCAACAGCTGAGCAGGTAACAGTCAACACCTGAGCAGGTAACACAGTCAGCACCTGAGCAGGTAACAGTCAACACCTGAGCAGGTAACACAGTCAGCACCTGAGCAGGTAACACAGTCAACACCTGAGCAGGTAACACAGTCAACACCTGAGCAGGTAACAGTCAACAGCTGAGCAGGTAACACAGTCAGCACCTGAGCAGGTAACACAGTCAACACCTGAGCAGATAACACAGTCAACACCTGAGCAGGTAACACACTCAACACCTGAGCAGGTAACACAGTCAACACCTGAGCAGGTAACACAGTCAGCACCTGAGCAGGTAACACAGTGAACACCTGAGCAGATAACACAGTCAACACCTGAGCAGGTAACACACTCAACACCTGAGCAGGTAACACAGTCAACACCTGAGCAGGTAACACAGTCAACAGCTGAGCAGGTAACAGTCAACACCTGAGCAGATAAGACAGTCAACACCTGAGCAGGTAACACACTCAACACCTGAGCAGGTAACACAGTCAACACCTGAGCAGGTAACAGTCAACACCTGAGCAGGTAAGTCAACACCTGAGCAGGTAACAGTCAGCACCTGATCAGGTAACACAGTCAACACCTGAGCAGGTAACACAGTCAACACCTGAGCAGGTAACACAGTCAACAGCTGAGCAGGTAACAGTCAACACCTGAGCAGGTAACACAGTCAGCACCTGAGCAGGTAACACAGTCAACACCTGAGCAGATAACACAGTCAACACCTGAGCAGATAACACAGTCAACACCTGAGCAGGTAAGACAGTCAACACCTGAGCAGGTAACACAGTCAACACCTGAGACAGTCAACAAGACACAGATATGATCATGTCTGGCGCCTTAATACACTATATTTCATGGGTCAAACTCTCTCTATGTATCATCTAGCACATGAATGTTGTATTGTAATAAAGGTAGGTGTTACTCACCTGTGTTAGACACCACAGGTGTTGGTTTAGAAAGACACGTAAGCAAACACTATAACATATTTATTAGAAAACGTTTCGGTCCTGGGACCTTGATCACTTGATCACTGAAGTGATCAAGGTCCCAGGACCGAAACGTTTTCTAATAAATGTTACAGTGTTTGCTTACGTGTCTTTCTAAACCAACTTGTCGGTATTTATTACCAAGGTTTATAATACCACAGTTGTTACTCACCTGTGTTAGACACCACAGGTGTTACTCACCTGTCTTAGACACCACAGGTGTTACTCACCTGTGTTAGACACCACAGGTGTTACTCACCTGTGTTAGACACCACAGGTGTTACTCACCTGTGTTAGACACCACAGGTGTTACTCACCTGTGTTAGACACCACAAACACTGTTTATTGTTCACTTGATCACACTCACCCACCAACAACACAAGTTGTTCTTTGTTGGGTTTATAAGTGTCACTGACAACTTACTCAGTATCGACTCCGCCTTCCCGATGTTCAACTCTGGCTTCCCGATGTTCCACTCTAACTTCCCGATGTTCCACTCTGGCTTCCTGATGTTCCACTCTGGCTTCCTGATGTTCCACTCTGACTTCTCGATGTTCCACTCTGGCTTCCCGATGTTCCACTCTGGCTTCCTGATGTTCCACTCTGGCTTCTCGATGTTCCACTCTGACTTCCCGATGTTCCACTCTGGCTTCCTGATGTTCCACTCTGGCTTCCTGATGTTCCACTCTGGCTTCCCGATGTTCCACTCCAGCTTCCCGATGTTCCACTCTGGCTTCACGATGTTCCACTCCAGCTTCCCGAAGATCCACTCAAGCTTCCCGACGTTCCACTCTGGCTTCCCGACGTTCCACCCCAGCTTCCAAATGTTCCACTATGGCTTCCTGACATGCCACTCCGGTTCCTGATTTTCCACTAGGCCCACCACTCTCCAGCTGGTCAGTGAGAGGTGGTGCAGTATAGTGTCCTGGCCACCACTCTCCAGTTGGTCAGTGAGAGGTGATGCAGTATAGTGTCCGGCCCACCACTCTCCAGCTGGTCAGTTAGAGGTGGTGCAGTATAGTGTCCAGCCCACCACTCTCCAGCTGGTCAGTGAGAGGTGGTGCAGTATAGTGTCCGGCCCACCACTCTCCAGCTGGTCAGTGAGAGGTGGTGCAGTATAGTGTCCGGCTATCACTCTCCAGCTGGTCAATGAGAGGTGGTGCAGTATAGTGTCCGGTCCACCACTCACCAGCTGGTCAGTGAGAGGTGGTGCAGTATAGTGTCCGGCCCACCACTCTCCTGCTGGTCAGTGAGAGGTGGTGCAATATAGTGTCTGGCCCACCACTCACTAGCTGGTCAGTGAGAGGTGGTGCAGTATAGTGTCCAGCCCACAACTCACCAGCTGGTCAGTGAGAGGTGGTGCAGTATAGTGTCCAGCCCACCACTCACCAGCTGGTCAGTGAGAGGTGGTGCAGTATAGTGTCCGGCCCACCACTCACCAGCTGCTCAGTGAGAGGTTGTGCAGTGTAGTGTCTGGCCCACCACTCACCAGCTGGTCAGTGAGAGGTGGTGCAGTGTAGTGTCTGGCCCACCACTCACCAGCTGGTCAGTGAGAGGTGGTGCAGTATAGTGTCTGGCCCACCACTCACCAGCTTGTCAGTGAGAGGTGGTGCAGTATAGTGTCTTGCCCACCACTCACCAGCTTGTCAGTGAGAGGTGGTGCAGTATAGTGTCTGGCCCACCACTCACCACCTGGTCAGTGAGAGGTGGTGCAGTATAGTGTCCGGCCCAACACTCACCAGCTTGTCAGTGAAAGGTGGTGCAGTATAGTGTCCGGCCCAACACTCACCAGCTTGTCAGTGAAAGGTGGTGCAGTATAGTGTCTTGCCCACCACTCACCAGCTTGTCGGTGAGAGGTGGTGCAGTATAGTGTCTGGCCCACCACTCACCACCTGGTCAGTGAGAGGTGGTGCAGTATAGTGTCTGGCGCACCACTCACCACCTGGTCAGTGAGAGGTGGTGCAGTATAGTGTCCGGCCCACCACTCACCAGCTTGTCAGTGAGAGGTGGTGCAGTATAGTGTCCAGCCCACCACTCACCAGCTGGTCAGTGAGAGGTGGTGCAGTATAGTGTCTGGCCCACCACTCACCAGCTGGTCAGTGAGAGGTTGTGCAGTATAGTGTCCGGCCAACTACTCACCAGCTTGTCAGTGAGAGGTGGTGCAGTACAGTGTCTGGCCCACCACTCACCAGCTGGTCAGTTAGAGGAGGTGCAGTATAGTGTCCAGCCCACCACTCTCCAGCTGGTCAGTGAGAGGTGGTGCAGTATAGTGTCCAGCCCACCACTCTCCAGCTGGTCAGTGAGAGGTGGTGCAGTATAGTGTCCAGCTATCACTCTCCAGCTGGTCAATGAGAGGTGGTGCAGTATAGTGTCCAGTCCACCATTCACCAGCTGGTCAGTGAGAGGTGGTGCAGTATAGTGTCCGGCCCACCACTCTCCAGCTGGTCAGTGAGAGGTGGTGCAATATAGTGTCTGGCCCACCACTCACCAGCTGATCAGTGAGAGGTGGTGCAGTACAGTGTCTGGCCCACAACTCACCAGCTGGTCAATGAGAGGTGGTGCAGTATAGTGTCCGGCCCACCACTCACCAGCTGGTCAGTGAGAGGTGGTGCAGTATAGTGTCCGGCCCACCACTCACCAGCTGCTCAGTGAGAGATTTTGCAGTATAGTGTCTGGCCCACCACTCACCAGCTGGTCAGTGAGAGGTGGTGCAGTATAGTGTCCAGCCCACCACTCACCAGCTGGTCAGTGAGAGGTGGTGCAGGTTAGTGTCTTGCCCACCACTCACCAGCTTGTCAGTGAGAGGTGGTGCAGTATAGTGTCTGGCCCACCACTCACCACCTGGTCAGTGAGAGGTGGTGCAGTAGAGTGTCTGGCGCACCACTCACCACCTGGTCAGTGAGAGGTGGTGCAATATAGTGTCTGGCCCACCACTCACCAGCTTGTCAGTGAGAGGTGGTGCAGTATAGTGTCCAGCCCACCACTCACCAGCTGGTCAGTGAGAGGTGGTGCAGTATAGTGTCCGGCCCACCACTCACCAGCTGGTCAGTGAGAGGTTGTGCAGTATAGTGTCTGGCCAACTACTCACCAGCTTGTCAGTGAGAGGTGGTGCAGTATAGTGTCTGGCCCACCACTCACCAGCTGGTCAGTGAGAGGTAGTGCAGTATAGTGTCTGGCCCACCACTCACCAGCTGGTCAGTGAGAGGTGGTGCAGTATAGTGTCTGGTGCACCACTCACCAGCTGGTCAGTTAGAGGTGGTGCATTATAGTGTCTGGTGCACCACTCACCAGCTGGTCAGTGAGAGGTGGTGCAGTATAGTGTCTGCCCACCACATCTCCACTGGTCAGTGAGAGGTGGTGCAGTATAGGGTCTGGCCCACCACTCACTAGCTGGTCAGTGAGAGGTGGTGCATATAGTGTCGACCCACCACTCTCCAGCTGGTCAGTGAGAGGTGTGTCAGCATAGTTGCTGATCCCTGTGTTGCATAGGATATCAGTATCATCCATGTGCTTTAGATAGGAGATCCTTAGGCCTGTGACTGTTGGTGACGTCACGGGATGCGCATGTGTACGGTCGTAACCTCTGCCTCCCCCTCAGTCGACACTTAGACATCCAGGCTAGTACACGGCAAGGCTGGCTCCATTTCCCATCATCACAGTCTGACAATATATTGTTACCATCCAACAAGTGTGTCTACCTTCAACCCTCGATATCTCCATTTAAGAACCACTACGACAAATGGTGCCAGCGGTGTGGGCGTAAAATTTATAATTGCGCTGATGTATGGAGATTTCTTTCGACCAGCAAGACGGCCATTTCGTGTCGCCAGTAGGGCCGACCTAGCCAAGCCTGCTACCTCAAGTCAGCTACTCTCTCAAGTTCCTACCAGCTTCTACGTTATTCTCTGGTCAGTCTCTTTGTATTAGTGTTTATCTGCTTATTTGGTATAAACCTTGGTAATAAATACCGACAAGTTGGTTTAGAAAGACACGTAAGCAAACACTATGACATATTTATTAGAAAACGTTTCGGTCCTGGGACCTTGATCACTTCTAACATACAGAGGTAGAAAGGCATTATATATATAGGCGGAGAGTGAGGTGTGACGCACGTGACCTGAGGAATGTCATAAGAACATGAGAATATAAGAATGGAGGATCACTGTAGAAGGCCTACTGGCCCATGCGAGGCAGGTCCTTATCAAAACAACCTCTGCCTACGACGAGGACGGGTAGACGTTGAAATCATGTGACTCCTGTGCTGTTGGGTTGGTGGTGCTTAAGTATCAAGGTCCCAGGACCGAAACGTTTTTCTAATAAATATGTCATTGTGTTTGCTTATGTGTCTTTCTAAACCATCTGCTTATTTGCATCACTCCCGATGAGTTGACCCGAGTTTGCAAAATAAGCCAGTTTCCAGTCTGTGGTGGGGGAGTCAGAACAACCGAGTCCAGTCTAGCTTAGTTTACTCCATCCAATTCTTTTGCCTGCCAAGCCAGCTTTCCACCCCTGCTGTGCTCATCGTGAGAAGTTATCAATTCTGTGTGAAGGGTTAAGATAAGCCAGCTAGCAACTAACCCAGGTGTCTTACCCCAGTACTCAAGCAAACCAAGTGAGTAGTCTTCATCGCTTGTGATTCAAGCTCCAAGCCATTCTGAGTGCTCTTTTTCATCCCTGTGGTGTTGTGGTAATTCGTGGGTGTATTTTAAGCATGCCGGCTTAGAATTATCTTAGCGGCAGTGTAGGTGTCCTCAGTGAGGCTTACGCCGTTCAACCCATAGGTCCACGACCACATGTGTCTCACCACCCCCGGTCTTAGCCCGGTTAAACCCACCAATCCACCCACTCACCATGTGGCCCCAGATGCCTCACTAAGCCATTAACGCACTCACCCAACCTCTCCCAGTGTTTTGGTACACTACTAGGGGTTATAGCACCATATTTTAAGGACCACATAGGGGGTCAAGAGCTAGAGTGTGTTTTGCGCCACCGTTGAAAGCCTCCTGTGTGAAGTCTATCGTCGATTTAAGGCAAATTCTTCGAGTGTAGAGAGAAGTCAGTGATCGTAGTCAGCAACCAGTCTCCTCTACTCTCCACTACCATCAACCTTATTCTTCACCAAGTCGTTACAGCGATAATATTTTTTTCATAGAGACATTTGCGAGTGTTGAGACATTTCTTTTGTGTTCCAGTGATTTTCTTAGTGACATTCAGTGACTCTCGACCAGACTCAGTGTTTGTTTGCAATAATCTTTTTATCTCCTTAATTCAGTGTTAATTTCCGTGCAGTATCTTATGTCTGTTGTGTTGCATGTCTTTTTATACACTTGAAGTAAGTACTTAGTGTTTTTCCTTTGTTGTGTGTGCAACATATGAGCAGTATAGAACTTGTGTTTACACTTTAGAATCACCTAGTGTTCTCAGTATTCCAGTGAATTAATTCAGTAATTTATTTAGTTATATTCTGCATCACAACTCAGTGTTGTCTCAGTTATATATATTTTTTTTTCATCCCAGCATTTGTGTATTTTTGTTTTGTTCTGTGTGTTGCAAAACAGTCTCGACTGAGTGGTTGAGGGGAGTAGACGTGTGCTGGGGATCTGGACCTACTAATTCGCAGGCCTACCCATTTCTCCTGACTGATAAGTCATCATTAAAACTCCTACTGTTGGAAGACAGCTTCAGTGTTGTGAGAACTCTCATGTGCGAGTTGTGACTAGGGATATACCTAGTGAAACACTGGAAATAGTTTTCCTTTTGAAAAGGCCCTCACAGGCCTCTGCTTCCCCTCTGCCTTTCATTTGACCTCAGCCTTTCGCCTCTATCAACATACAGTGTAGAGGCGAATTTTGCTAGTCCACTGCTACTAGTGCCTCTGAATATGCTCACAACTCGTCCCTTTACCAACCTGAGGAATAACGACGAGTGTGCAGTCCTACGTGAGTTGGTAACCCAGGTGTCCACACACTGAAAATTCGTCTTTCATTCCAAGACACGTGTGCTAGAAGTTCTGCAAGTTTGGAGTGAGTAACTATTTGTACGAGTATTGCAGTGTTTGGTAACTCTTGAGAAGTCTGCCTCAGTCAGTGACCTTGAGCGAGGCACTGCATCACCTGCCTGAGACTTTCGCCCATATTGACTATGTGAAGAAAGGCGAATGTGCATGCTCAGTTACCCCTGCTGTTCTCCTGTATCCCCAACTCTCCGCCTTTAAACTCAGCCGTTCGCCTCTATCAACGTGCAGTGTAGAGGTGTATTTTGCTGCTCCGCTGGTACTCGAATATGTGAGTTCCGCAAGTGCTGCAGATTTGTTGTAACTATTTGCACGAGTGGATTACACTGACTTAGGACATTGTGCTACCATCAGTACCTACGTAGGCTTAAAATGAGTGAGGAATGTCTGGCCTGCTGGGTGACCTTGAAAATGGCACTATAAGACCCGCATGCCACTTACACCCATACTGCGTGTGTCTAGTGAGGTGAATGTCCCTCCTCGACT